>VXBW01005695.1:1304362-1348480 GCA_013400375.1 Thinocorus orbignyianus
AAAAAAGGAAAAATAAATTATAAATTTTTTCATGCCAATAACAATTAAATCGTAACTGTCAGCAACTTCTGCTTTCTAATTCTTCCTCTCTTACTGGCTACAGAGAGAAATCCAATTACTTTGCCTCATTAACACCTATTCCATGAGGGATTTAGCACGAAGTGATTTCTACAGAATCCCACAGACTGAAACCCTAAATTTCCTAGTTGCTTTGAACCACAGATAAATTCAAATCTGGATTTGCTGCTTCTGCAGGAGCTAAACTTAATATGGTGCATCCATGACTGGCAACGCACAATGAGATCCAGACATCCAGAATTCCATATCCAATAGATCCAAATTGTGCCCCCTTTCCTACATCCAATAATCAGTTCCTTAAACCTTACATCATTTATTTTATATACACTATTGCCTTCTACCACATCTCTTACGTGCACTCTAAAGTGAGTAATCATTTTAATCTACTCAAGAAGCACAAGCACACCTCCAGTCATCAGCCAGCTCATGCTATATGAGCACACAGCCCTAGAGCATTATTAATTCAGTAGTATCTAGTATTCATGGTCAAATACTGTAATTCCTAGGTGGTTTCTGTGGGATTTCAGCATCGTCGAATGACCTTGGAGCCCATCTCTCTAATTGAACACCACTGAAGACTTGCTCTATGGAGACTGTCAATAAGAGTTGAAGATAACATTTGATTGATTTCAACTCATAATTCTGCTGATAGGCTTTAGGAGGTTTCCTCTCTGATTTTGGTCACAGTACTTCTCATTCACTGATTAATTTTCTGTTGAATGCCATACCTTGAAGACTGGTTAGCTATTGTTGAGTGGCAGGTCATTAATCACAGGACAAAGCCAATTGTTCTTTTAAAGGAATTTCATGTGCTGTTTTTGGATGTAGAATAAAGTGTTATTCCTCCAATGGTCATATTCGAATCTGTTCCCTTGGAACATCAATTTCCCTCCGAAGGGAAATTGCCTTTTTTTTTTTTTTTTTTACTTTTCCTTCTGTAAGGTTTTCTTGCGCCTGTTTGCACAGTGACAGTAACATCCCCTGATAACTGATGAAATTATCTCTGTTGTTTGCTTTATTACAGGTCAAGCAGCTGACATAGGAAGAGCTGGCTCTGCAATGTCTGACATTGTGTGTGAAAAAAGAAAGTAGAAAGAAAAGCAGTGAGCTACTGAGAATTGAAGTAGATCTTGTTCAAACATGTTCATTGATCTGCTAGAGTCACACAGCTGTTGGGTAGAGGGGCGTAGGGTGGCAAGTAAGCTTCATTCAGCAGTTGGATGTTTATTTTAGGGAGCTGCCTTCTTTTTGTTTTTATCTCCAAAAAGCACCTGGAGACAGTCCTTGAGACTGGATTTTTTCATTTGTTTGAAATGCAGTGTCAGAAATGCTGCCAAGGGCTATCTCCAGGTAGAACCAAGCAGAGAAGAAATTTACACCACATGTAAAACAGCCTACTGGTGGGACACAAAAAGCTTAATAAGCAAATTTAAACCCTTCAAACTTTTCACTTGGAAAGGGAAACCAGATTTCGTGACTCCAGAAGGTCTTGTAGCTCTATGAGCTACCTCAGGGCTTTGCATCACAGCCATGTGAACATACTGGGCTACACCCTTCAGGAGATCAGCAGCTGAGCTGTTCCTGTAATAAGACCAAGCAAAGAAGAGTTACAGGGGAAATGCAGGTATGGGAAACCCTACAGACACCCCTAAGTACACTATTCACACCTCTGAATGACAGTCCTTAGGCTGAAATGACTTCAGGATGCAGTAGGGAATCAGGAAATAGTTTGATAATTATTTTTCTGAAAGGCTTCTCCTCTCTTTTTTTTTTTCTTTTTTTATTTTTTTTTGATACTTTTTAAGCTTTGCAGAAGTTATTTAATACCAATGCAAAATAAATTTAGGGGAAAAAGTTTTAGCATTAAATTAACTTTTCATTGCATTTTAGCATTTTTAATCCAGCAGACAAAAAAATCATTATTTTCTTAAATTTAATTAATTTACTAAACTCCTCACGGTTCATTGAATTCAATCCTGTATCTGCGATCTTTCTGGGTCCATTAAGCTCCTGGGGTTCAACTTCATCTCTTCTAACTCATAAAAATCTCATCAAAATGGAAATAAAATGCAATTTTGAACTTGCTAATGAAGGGAAAAAATGTTAACTTTCCAGTGCTGTTGAATTAATGGATTATCTTTGCCAGCCCATTTTAAAGGAGAAAACTTTCACACTGGGGCAAACTTATAAAAGTGGGAATAATTGCACAAAGAGGCATTAGCTGTGCCAGTATTTTTCACTGCTTTACTCTGCTGCTACCTAAGATATTACTGCAGTAAGATTTCTTTCCCCTGAGCTTGCTTTGTCTTCTATCCAAGCAAGATGGATATGAATGTTCTTATAGCATACCACAAATTGTTGTTAACTGCAGAAATAATCCTAGATGTCAAATGGTTTCAGTTCAGTAAAGCACAGGAACACCTGTAAAATTTTAAGCCTGGGGAGCAATCGTGGGTTATTGGTTTGGAGCAAGGGGTTTTGAGGGATGAAAAGTGAAAGGCAACTTTTAATTATTCAAGCAGTGATTACTGGGGGGGGGGGAGGGGGGCCGGGAGGAGATGGAGTGACCTTTAGTTTTGGTATTTGGACAGGTCGGGTGTTGTTTTATCAAAAAATACCATGTTAGCTTCCTTGCTATGTAGTGTTGCAATTTCAGTTTGCTTTAGTATCATCTTTTGATCTTAAATCAGGGCACAGTAACAAACAGTTGAAGACTGCAAAGTTCCGCTCCAGAAGGACCTGCTTTCCAATGCTGTAAGAAACAGTTTGGGGTTCTTCTAATGCTCAAGTATATAAAGGAGAACTCTCATCTGGAAATTATGGAATTAGTCATATTTTTCCTAGAAATTCTTTTTTTAATTGGCCCTTCTAACAAGGGACATTTTTTGTCTTCTCTGTTTTCTACCTTTCTTTCAGAAATGATTTGTATATATTGTTTGTATTTTTTTCTTTCCCCGTAATTTTGTACTGTGGTTGCCTCTGTTTAATCATAATATTTGTCCTAAAAAATAATTAGGAGAAGAGGACCCTAGAAAACACCAATAAATGAAAAATTATTTCTTCTTAAGCCTAAAGAAATAGAAAAGGGATGTGGGAAAATTGAGAAAAGCATCGAAAGTGGGATAAAAAAAAAATAAAGTGACTTGCTTATCTCTGTGAAATAAAAACTAATTCAGAATTCCACAAGAAATAAAAAATGTAATTTCTCAAACATTTCTAACATAGTGCAATATGCATTTATAAATAGATATATATAACATTGCTCAAGAAATAAGTGCTCACTATATTATTTTTACTGTCGTTATCATCATCATTATTACATGCATAACTGAATCACGCTCACGCACCAAGCTGGACTAGGTTAATGCCTGTGCAAATCATGTACAAGCAGTGATTGGATCAATGAGTTTTTCATATTAATAGCACTTAATTACCATACTTTAAACACAAAACCCAAATGACAGATGAGCAAATCTTTACAAATAACACTGATTATATTTCAGACAGACAAGGAGTTGATCTAATGACCTCAAAACTGTAATTTTGTCTCCTCCCCATGTTCACCTTCCTGGAGAAATCACACATGGCTGAATGAAGGCTTGGTAGGGTGTGGATGCTCTTCTCTGAATGAATGCATCTGTATTTGATTCTCAGACAAGGAGATTTAAATCATCTGCACGTTGGATACAGACAATTACAACTTCTTTGGGTGAATGTCAGGACTTTCTGCTCTGGAGAAGCACATCTGAACGTGCTGCACAGGATGCCTGCACTGGCTCACTGTGCCCTGTGCCAGCACTGAAAAAATGGTCCCAGTGGAGGTGTTAAAGTATGAGCCTGAATATCTAAGCTTTTCCAAGGTGGCTGATTTCTGTGCTCTCTTCAAGGCATTTGTGACTGTCAGTTAATTAGATAGCTAATTTTCCCACCTACACGCATGGGTGCTTGATGAAGTTTTGCTACGCTAAGAAAGCTTCGGGAGTTCAACTCTGGAGTAAACACCCGAGAGCTGAGCTGTAGCCTTTAGATATACAAAACAGCGACCACAAACTCTGCAGGAAGAAATTTCTCCCAACATTTTCAGAACTGACATTTGTGCTGAATGACTGAATTGCAGTGGAAAAGGAGAGGTTGGAGCCTGAGAGAGCTTTGAAGTCTCCCCTTGCTCTGCAATACTTCCCCACTGCCCCTCCAACCTGTGTGCACTTTCCCAGTTTCCTGAGATCTCAACCATGAAAAGTCATCACCCTCCCCACGCAATGTTTCCAATGCATAACTACCCTACTGTTAGAAAGCTTTTCTTAGCATCTAGCATAAATAACTTTTGCTACAATTTGAGCCCATTATCTCTTGTCCTTTTCACAATGAATGGGGAGAGCAATTTTCTCCCCTCTTCCACGCAGCAGACTGTTACATACATGTCTGCCTTTGGCTATCTCTTCGCTAGGTTCATCACACTCAATTTCTTTCAACTTTCCTGGTGGTAGTTTTCAAGCTTACAGTGCTTTCTAGGCTCTCAGAATCTGTACCACCTGAAATATGGTGCCCAGACTTAACTCCAGAATCTCAGTGAGGCTTTACTGTGTCCCAAGGATGGCTATCTCAAACAGCCTGCAAGAAACTTTCCTAGTTTATATCCTGGAATGAGATCTGCAGTATTTGCATGGTTTGAAACTGCTTTATTTGTTATCCTCTCTACTCCCACTGTTCTTCTCCCTAGAAATACTACCTCATTGACTTGTTTCTCCTTCATGTTTGCACTGTAGTTTATTTCTGTCAGGCAGAGCACCTCACATTCACCTTGTTTAATTGCATGCTATTTCCTTTTCCAAATCATCTTTCCATCTTGGTTCTCTAGCACATTTGCAATCTCTCCTCATTCAACATTAACCACAGCTTAAGAGTCACACATAATTTATTCCAACACCCAAGCTCTTAAAAACATTGAATAGTTTCAGTACAGTGGCTTGTTGACCCTTACAGTTTACCTATAGATAGCTATTCTCCCTGTACGGTTTTCCAGTCTTTTTTCATTCACAGTACAATACTTTCATCTATACACTCTTTCCTGGCCTGTTTATACATGCTGTGCTCAAGCTTTCTTTGAACGAGCCAAGGGAACCAAACCCACAGCTCTGCATACTTGTTGCAGTACCATCACTGTTTACCCATCTCATTTAAGAGTAAGCAATCCAGCCCCCTCAGACTGATTTTTAAATCCTCAGTGTCATTGCAAAATAGAAATATTTTCCAATACCAACTAGCTGTTAATTAGTCACCAATCTTAATATCAGCGTTATTGTTATTAAAGCTAATGCCAAGAAGTTCCACCTGAGCAGCGGCACTTGTGGTTCATTGCCTTCCAGTTCTCACGGCTACATATATGCCATCACCTCCGCAAAGGGTCTGCTGGATTTTTATAAGGAAAGCTCTTTTCTGAAACAGGTTGACCTAGCCTGGCTTTTAACACTGATTTAAATATTAAGGCCAATTTTAGATTATTAACATTCTGTCTACATTTCACGTTTATCTTTCATACCTAAAATATCAGAAAATAGTCTAATTGGACCCAGTCTCTATAACTTCTACTGTTACAGTCTCTTTGCTCCTGTCTCTCTCTTTCTCTATCTTTACACGAAACAGAGGAAAATAAGCAGATTTTCTAGGAACAGCCCAATTAATACTGATGGATTCTGCTGNTTTTCACAATGAATGGGGAGAGCAATTTTCTCCCCTCTTCCACGCAGCAGACTGTTACATACATGTCTGCCTTTGGCTATCTCTTCGCTAGGTTCATCACACTCAATTTCTTTCAACTTTCCTGGTGGTAGTTTTCAAGCTTACAGTGCTTTCTAGGCTCTCAGAATCTGTACCACCTGAAATATGGTGCCCAGACTTAACTCCAGAATCTCAGTGAGGCTTTACTGTGTCCCAAGGATGGCTATCTCAAACAGCCTGCAAGAAACTTTCCTAGTTTATATCCTGGAATGAGATCTGCAGTATTTGCATGGTTTGAAACTGCTTTATTTGTTATCCTCTCTACTCCCACTGTTCTTCTCCCTAGAAATACTACCTCATTGACTTGTTTCTCCTTCATGTTTGCACTGTAGTTTATTTCTGTCAGGCAGAGCACCTCACATTCACCTTGTTTAATTGCATGCTATTTCCTTTTCCAAATCATCTTTCCATCTTGGTTCTCTAGCACATTTGCAATCTCTCCTCATTCAACATTAACCACAGCTTAAGAGTCACACATAATTTATTCCAACACCCAAGCTCTTAAAAACATTGAATAGTTTCAGTACAGTGGCTTGTTGACCCTTACAGTTTACCTATAGATAGCTATTCTCCCTGTACGGTTTTCCAGTCTTTTTTCATTCACAGTACAATACTTTCATCTATACACTCTTTCCTGGCCTGTTTATACATGCTGTGCTCAAGCTTTCTTTGAACGAGCCAAGGGAACCAAACCCACAGCTCTGCATACTTGTTGCAGTACCATCACTGTTTACCCATCTCATTTAAGAGTAAGCAATCCAGCCCCCTCAGACTGATTTTTAAATCCTCAGTGTCATTGCAAAATAGAAATATTTTCCAATACCAACTAGCTGTTAATTAGTCACCAATCTTAATATCAGCGTTATTGTTATTAAAGCTAATGCCAAGAAGTTCCACCTGAGCAGCGGCACTTGTGGTTCATTGCCTTCCAGTTCTCACGGCTACATATATGCCATCACCTCCGCAAAGGGTCTGCTGGATTTTTATAAGGAAAGCTCTTTTCTGAAACAGGTTGACCTAGCCTGGCTTTTAACACTGATTTAAATATTAAGGCCAATTTTAGATTATTAACATTCTGTCTACATTTCACGTTTATCTTTCATACCTAAAATATCAGAAAATAGTCTAATTGGACCCAGTCTCTATAACTTCTACTGTTACAGTCTCTTTGCTCCTGTCTCTCTCTTTCTCTATCTTTACACGAAACAGAGGAAAATAAGCAGATTTTCTAGGAACAGCCCAATTAATACTGATGGATTCTGCTGATTCCACTTACACTGAGAAGTCTTTCACATTGCTTAAGTATCTGAATGCACCTGGAACAGGACAGAGGTGTGTCTACTAATCTCAGCACCATGACAGAGTACCCCAGGCAAGTCAATTCAAAAGCAGGTACTCCTTTCATCCGCTTTGTCTTTTTTGGTTATCTCCCACCCTGTGTTTGTACAGCATCTTACACAATGAGTCCCAGTTTGGCTCAGTATAGAAGTGGAAATGATAAACATCAGGAGATGAAGACCACAGAATCACAGAATTACCTAGGTTGGAAGGGACCTTTTGAGATCATCTAGTCCAACCAATGGGGGGGAAACAAAAAAAAACAAAAACAAAAAAAACCCCACAACTACACCCACAAAAAAAAAAACCACCAAAAAACAACAACAAAAAAAAGCCCCACAAACCACCACACAACACAACACTAGCAAACCCAACACAAAATACATCCAACACTAATCCATATCCCCAAGCACCATGTCAACTCCTCTCTTGAATACCTCCAGGGCTGGTGCCTCAACCACCTCCCTGGGTAGCCTATTCCAATACTTGACAACCCTTTCAGTAAAGAAATATTTCCTAATATCTAACCTGAACTTCCCCGGGCATAACTTCAAGCCATTACCCCTTGTCCTATCGTCTGCCACTTGGGAGAGACCCCGCCTCTCTACAGCCTCCTTTCAAGTAGTTGTAGAGAGCAATAAGGTCTCCCCTCAGTCTCCTCTTCCTCAGACTGAACAACCCCAGCTCCCTCAGCCTCTCCTCATAAGACTTGTGCTCCAGACCCTTCACCAGATACAGTAGAGTTGCCTGTGATTTATCAATGGTGGTGCAACAAAACTCTGGGTTACTGATGAATATAAAACTCTTCCTTTTCCACATTGGTGTTATTGGAAAATCCATCCCTTTTCACCAGTTATAGATCATCCTGCTCAGGTTCAGTCCATGTAACCTGAAAATTGGCTGAGCATTACAAGCGGCCTAACCATGTTCTGCAACCAGAATAAAAGACTGACTCCTCCATAGGACTACCCACTTTCCTATGGTTCTCTGTCGGTTGCCTGCTTCTCCCATTGAATAGGCATGGGGGTGATCTCATTCTCATCTTAAATACTGAAAGATAAATCGAATAAATATAGATCATTTTATTTTGTTTGCTGCTTGTCCAGAATGGGGGTGTAACCAATGGAAAGGAAATAAACTGAATGAATAGCCACTGAGATTAGTGTCATTACCTAATGTTACTTAAAACCAAAGGCAGTGGGGATACAGGGAATTAGATGTGATGCAGAGAGGTGGTCTGGAGGAACACTGTTTCCTGGCATGCTCTGTGTTGCAATTCCTGCAGCTACGGCCAACCTGGCAACATGTGCCAGTGTCTTTTTTAATCCCTGCTCTTGGAGTCCCACAGACATTAGGGACCTCAGCTACACTTTTTTAAAGTACTGATCTAGTCTGAATGAATAATAAAAAGAATATCTGGCAACTGTGATATGGAAGAAATTTCAAGATTCAAAACTTAGAAGGAGAAGAATCTCCTAAGTATACAGTTTTTAAAATATTCATATCTGAAGACGGTGCTCAGTGGCAGGGAACAGCTCATTCACGATTTCAGAATACTTGTCAATACCATCAGTTTGAGGAGTGGTTCAGAGTGATGTGTTGAAATAGCAGCAGTCAGAAAAAATCCTCTTAAAGCAGGTACAAAGACATTTCATTTACTGTTTCACCCCTGCTTTGATCACACATGAATTCTTTTTGTCGCTATGGAAAGCTCAAAAATACCAGGCATTCATTTCTCCATAGGTTTGCTCAGAATAACTCAGTAATATCCAGTTATTTCTATTCCGTTCCATTTTTTTCTTCTCTGCTTTCTTTTTTTTTTTTTTTCAGACTATAGTTTTCCTTGTAACACAAGTATTATCGGAAATCATTAAATTTTGCTAATTTACTGGCAAAACTTATTCACACACACACTCTCGTCGACCACTGTAATTATGTTGGTTTTATAGTTTTGACGTTATTAATTGAAGTAGTGTGTTAAAATTACCTCTACCCCACTGGGGTCCCACTCTTTGCCTCATGGAGATTTTATTCAGCTGGTGAATGATGGCAATTAACTTGTGCCCTAATTATTAAGTGATTCACTGATATAATTATGTGGTTTATGTCAAGCTACTGGTAAACTGATAATTAATAATACTGCTTAGACAGATAAATCACTTTTTCAAAGAGTTGTTTGATACATTTGTGCTTTTGGTCATAATTAATATTCCACTGGATTTGGATCCAAGCTGTGAGGACTGCTGGTTTAAAAAGGACTATGGTTTTGCTGAGGATTATCCCACTCTGCAGAAAGTAGACTTCTCAACACATTAAAGGATCACACTTGGACACCAGCATCCCAGCTCTGATGCTACCCCAAAAGGGAACATCCTGGATGAGCCCCACTGCAAGGGAACTTTCCCCCTAAAATGGGGCTTCTTTAGGACAGCTCGAGCTGAGCACCCACCACTGCCAAGCAATAGAGTCTTCAGCCTCTTGGCCACTTCCCAGCCCAAATTCTGTCCCTGTGACTCAGAAGGTCAGGAGGTTGACAGTGGCCTGAGGGTGTCCCAGAGGTCTATATTCCCCTCTTATGATGTTACAGGGACAACTGCTACCACAGAATGCAGCTGCCTTCTCCTGACCCTATAAGGTCTCCAAGTCTGAAGTCACCACCTCATTCCCTAACATACCTTGAAACACCACTGGTTGAGCCAGGAAGTCGGTAGTTTCTCTTTTCCTGTGCACCTGCACATAGAGAGGCAATGTCCAGCCCAAAACAGCATTCTTGACTCAAGCCATCATCTTTACCAGCCCACTGTAATGTCCCAAAATGCAAGACAAGCAATCTGTCCCTGCAGAGCCAGGGTCAGTTGTACCTTGTACCACTGTGCCAGTTATTTATCACAAAAAGCTTTCGGTCAAGTTAATTCAAGATGTGTCTTGATGTACTGTCTTTTAAAACCAGAACTATAAGTCTAAGAAAAATTATTCTGGCAAGTGTATAATGCTGTGTTAAAATGCATTACCTTAAATCATATCCTCTTACACACAGCACTGCAGTGTTTGAATACATTAAATTTGTACAGCCTCCGTTTGCTAGCCTTCACTTCAGAAAGTGAAGATTGCAAAAGTTTCCCTCCGACTTCTCTTAACAAACAGTATTTCTGATTGTGGCTTGTATCCACACAGGACTCAGAGACACCCCTGGGGCCTTTAAAATCAGAAACTAAAGCCATAATATTTACCCTGTTCCTGTACAACCAATGTAAAAGTTCAATAGCCAACATAAAAGCTGTGTGTCTCTTTTCTAAAGTAGGAAGCAGAGGTCAAAGAAGCTGCAAAGGATGCAGAACCAGAAATCAGCTAAACTCTCATTCCCCACATGAGAAGCATTGCTGCAAATGTTTTTAGTGTCTTGTATTTGGGGATTACTTTTCTTATTACTTCTGTGAGAGGTCTTACACAAGGACAAAGAACTCAGATTGATATTGAAAAGTTGTCACCTATGTAAATAAAATTGTTTAAATTTGGTGGCTATATTTAGATATTTATTTGAATATTTGAATGACGTCCTCTTTCAGACTTATGGCATGGCAAGGACAGACAGACAGAAATAAAGACTGAAGAATGAAAATGAAAAGTAGTGATACATAGCTTATCACAGCCAAATATCCAGATGTTTCTTTGCATTTGACACACAGACCACTTTTTTCCTCGAAAAACTTGATGGTCTGCAAACAGCTATGAAATCTGTTGCAAAAGGAAAAATGTTTCCCATTCAAGTTTTGGATGGAAATTTGACATTTCAAGACATCTACATATGGAAATTGAGGGAAGAAATCTATTAATTGATTCATATCTCTACATTGAACTGATTACATTGCAGCATTTTGGCTCTGAAAATGTTTTTAAGCTCATAAAATGCACAAATTAAATACTTTCACCAATTCAAAACATTTTCTCTAAAATATTTCAAGTGGGAATAATTATTAAAATCCCCTACTAGCTTCAGATAAATCAAGATGTTTGTGTGGAAAACAAAATCATGGCTCTCTGAAAAAAATTCCCCTCTAATTGTTGGAGGCCAAGACTGAAAACGCTTATAAATGGATAGGGTAGCCAGCACTGATGGGAGCAAAGAGGTTGCCTTCAGAGATGCACGAGCAGTTCTTTCCTTTTCAGATGAATTTCTGATACAAATTGAAATGTTTGACCTGATTAAGTTCCTTCCGCTTGGTACCTTTATGCTGTACTGTGAGCTGGGGGACTGTGAAAGATGGATGGTGTTCACCAAAGTGAACGAAGGCTCTTCCGCTTAGGCAAAGCTCCTAATCCTATGAGTTGATGGTTTCTGAGAACTTCAGATCTTAACACTATAATCAGGCAACTGTGCTAACAGTGCAAGTTGTACAATCTGGCCCAAAGCAAGAAACAGTACATGTTGGTTGTACAAGGTGACTGACTTAATGCTATGGCAGAAACTTTAATACCCTAATTTTTTTGTATTTCTTGGCTGGTTTTAATGTTAACTGTGAAGTTGTAATGGGACTGTAATGAACTCCTTTGCTAGACTGCATTTGCAATGCTGTGCTACTAAATCTTTATTTCACACCTTATTACAGCCCTCACTGCATGAGGCTGCCCAAAGTCATCAAGCACAAATTGGTGTTATTGTGCAGATAGTGCAGCTTAGCAAAACCAGCCTAACTAGTAGGGCTGATGGAGGGTGTCTTACAATACCTGCTTTAGAACCAAAAAAAAACCACCAACCCTGCCTCATTTTTGTACAGGCTGACATTTACAAAAAGTTAATAGTTATGAACTGCACTTCCAGGCAAAGCATGAAATTTTTGTTGTCTCCTGGAGTGGGTGCTTCTATAGACACCATCACCACAGAAGCCCAGTGGGACTTTGTCTTTCTTGATCAGTGTTTCCGGGCAACTCATGGAGTCAAACCAACCCTCTCCAGGTCCTCTTCTGTGTACATGTGTTTTTCCAGGATTGGGGATGGTGGTAACACCCTGGATTGTGGAGATAGGAGGGCTAGACTGGCTCCAAACTAAAGTGTAATGAGAAAATTGCAAATCTGGACAAGTGTTGTCCTCCATCTCTAGCTGCACAGTCCTGCTCCTAACCCTGTGCTACCACTGGTACACACATATATGGGTATGCAGTGGGACTTGATGGAAAACTAAGAAGGAAATTAAAAAGTGTTCCTGTTTTGGCTGGCAACTGCCCAGTCACGAGTATCAATGATAGCTAAAGAACGAGGAGGCTGGACCATGCATCCAAGGTGAAGGACAGCAGCGTTGCAACAACTTGGTTGTAGGCAAGGGTCAGCAACTGTGGCACTATACCCTTCACAAAGGTACCCTCCCTCTAGAAACACCATAAACATTCCTATTTTAGGAGCTATAAAGGGAGTACATTGGGCTTAGAACTTAATGGAGCCCTTACCATTAAACTTAGACCTCTGCATAGTGCTACTTCTTTAAAAAACTCAAACACAAGTGTGTTACTTTAAAACACAAGCATGCTGCTTCAGAAAACTCCTGAAGATACCGTTGCTACTGCTTCTGCCTGATAGTAAGAACTGCTTGCACGTGCTTGGGTCAAGTCATCCCTCGCTAGATCCAATGGGCATTTCTAAAAAGCATCGAGGCTGGATTTCCTACGTCAATAGTCAATGCACATCTTTGGTACAGATTCCCATACAATTTCATGAGATAATTTATGCTCCCATTGTAATGTTTCCCCTCTCTCTTCACCAAATATGAATGTCAGATATATCATATCCAGGCACAAAATATTTGCAATTGGAAATTATGAGTTTCCAAATGCCTGAGATACCCCAGGGAACCCTACAGAAAGAATCAGTCTGACACTGGATTGTAGCAGTGCAGGACTTAATCCCATGAAAGGAGTTTGAAATGGCCAAGGCAGAACACAGAGCTGGAAAGAATTGACAGAGGATGGCATTTCACATTCATTAGAACTGTGTCATAAATATGGTAATTTCTGATCTACCTCTTTTTTGCCCCTTGGGATGGTAAAGTGTGAATGAAAAGCAACTCTCATGTTCGATTAAAATTTTAAAGAGATACCTTTGGGTATTCCTGGTGCAAAAACGAAGTTTTAGTCAAAAAGTAAAAAAAAAAACATGAAGGAAAAAATAAATTTAAAAGTCTCTCATAAGGATAGAAGTGTGCCCTCCACTCATTTTAGTGTTTGGTAGAGAGCAGAATTCAACATTGGCTTTTATATTATTCTTCTTTTTAAAACTGAATCTTTTGTAAGATGTAGACCCAAACACAACTTACCACAGGTAAAAATTAGTTCTGAAAAATCAAAGGGGTCTTTAAATAGAAGTGTTAAATCTGATATTGAGGGGAAAACACCTATTATTCTAGACAAATTCTATTTTTTCAGTGTGGCAATAAGCCCAAGTAAGTTTTGGATATTTTCTACTTTACTTCTGGGATTTCTGTATATCCAGTCAGCACAATAGTTTTAACAGATCTGATCCACATTCAGAAAAATCTAGGCAGGCTCATAACATCTTTGCAAATCAGCTGTATTCTGGATTTGTAATAAGTATCACACTCTTGGAAGGTGCTGAACAGACATACTGCATTCATGTTATCTAGCTATTCAGTTCACATACAATAAATCCAGTTGAAAGCTCTGGGTAGATTGCACATGCTCCAAATAACTGGGACAAAGTGATGGAAATTATCCAGTAGAATTAGAGGTTTCGCAACCCATGGTAGAGGTAATTTTTGATTTTTGACATTTTCTCTAGAACCCTTATTTCTGGCCATCAGATCACTGCTGTTAATCAGAAAGAAAAATAAATATGTAAACAAAAAGAAAAGAAAAGCAAAATGTTTCAAAAAGCCACACACATACATACCTTGAAATAAAATCTGATTTTTAAGTCAATAAAATTTAATTTAATTAGCATTTTAATGCTTTGAGTTGGCAAATCTCTGCCTCCTTTTCCCCAATTTGATGCAGTCTGCATAGCTGTTTTACAGGCAAGTGCTAGCTTTAAAGGCTTTTTAAATCTGCAGAACATCTTGGATTGTTAGTGTCAAAAAAAAACCCTGCGGTGATGGATGAGTGGGCCACCCACAGGTGAAGAGATCAAAGACCCATGATAATTGCAATTTAGCAACAAAGGACAAAACAGAGGGACAGGAAACTTTGTGAAATGAGAATAAAGGGAAACATATGAAGAAGCTAGTTAATATCTAGTTTCCTGGGTTTCTAATGAGTGAACTTGGCGCAGAATGATGAATTACCTGCCAGCTTTGACTCTAGAGATAGAGCGGCTTCACTCTGAACTGATATTCACTCATGACAGGGAAGAGAAAAGGTGGTTCTTCTTAGGAAACAGTTTATTGCCACCTCCAAAGGCAGCACTGCTGTGGATATAAACTGGGATAAGCTGATTTTCATTTCACTATAGCGAAGATGACCCTCCTTTTCAAGCTTTGGAATAGTGACAAAGCAGTAACTTTATACTGACATAACAAGGACACTAATGTGAAAGGTCTTCGTTACTACTTCTGAAGAGACCTCTACAGTTTGGTACCTTGAGGGGAGAGTGGATTTGGGCATGAGCGATGCCATGTTACAGTGTAATACAACCCATGCAAATCTCAGCAGAGTGTTTTTTCTCATGTGTTGATACCAGTACAAAACTTTCCACATTGCATCTCCATTCACTTTAAACAGCTGTTTGATGTTTCTCAAAGGCAAAAACCACGATGGAGAGGTCTCAGGGACATTACCTATGAAAATCACATCCTTGGTTACTTGTTCCCAGTCACACATTAACGTCAGTGGCCCAGATATGACTGCAAGCACATTTCCACTCATCCAACTTCACAAGACAGTAACAAAACCAATATACATGTTGCTGTTCCAAAACTTCAGCTTTGATATAGCAGAGCCAGATTCTAGTCTTGTTGGTATAATATCACAAATATTACTCAGCTTTCAAAGTGTCCATAGTCTGACCCTTCACTCTTATTTCTCCCTACATTCCTTAACCTTGTATGAATTTTTTCAGTGGAATGCCTTCAGGGTGAATGTTTCATCCTCTTTTTTTATTATTATTTTTTTTGTCCAGCGTTTCTCTAATGACCTACCCAGAGCAAAGGCTAAAATATTTATGTATGCAGATGAAACTGTTCCTCTAGTTGCTGTTAATGATATTTGCTTCCACTCCTAATACCCTCTCTCCCAAAATGACATGTAGGACCACCAGGCTTAATAATATTAATCTCTCTCAATCTTAATAAAACTTTACTAGGCTCTCTGTCTGCTAGGTTACTTAATCCTTCTAATACCTTTAATGCACATGACTCTGTCTATTCAACCTGGGTGTGAGCAGATTCCGGTTTTGAATTTATGTGTGTCTTTGATAAATTTACTCTCTAGATATTTTAAAAATACTCCCTTAAGGGAGCATCCCATCCTGGTGGTTAGACAAGTTATTCTCAGCAGCTGATGAGAAGGCAGCTGGGCAAACAGCAGAGATGTGGATGTCTGGATGAGTCCAGTTATTATTTTGATTTAAACTGATCATGAACTTGCTTACACACATTAGGAAGCAATGTCTACCTCCCACAATTTTCATTGGGCTAATTATGCTCTTAGGCTTCATCAGGCTACTTGATGTCAAAGGTTCAGCAATTTGCCTGTCTTCCCCACAAAACAACCTAGAGAGATGCTGGAATTGTCCAAAGTGTTTTCTTCATGTTTGTTCTATGGTTAGTTCAAACTCTTACAAAATAAAATCTTTCTGAACACAGAAGAGTTGAGCAGATACTACTTTTCATGGTCTCTTTCAGAGACATTGAAACAGTCAGTCTTAATATATGGCATCTAGGAGCTCTGCAGTACTACCCTACCCTACAATGGCTAGAATTCTGCAGATGAGTTTTGGAGCAGGGCATGGTTGCCAATCATGGGATACCAAAGAAGCCAGCAAGCCTCCTCTTTTTGTTAAATTCAATCTCTAGACTCAGAAAACAGAAACTATCACAAATAAATTTGCTGCATGAGGACATTACATTACGTTATTACAGCTGATCCTCCTTTGAGCAGGAGGTTTAACTACTACTACTACTGAGGTCCTTTCCAACTTGAAATAACCTTTAATACTAATACTAAAGCCAATACCTACATTTGGAATGGAGAAGAAAGGGAAAGGGATTAGCTAATTACTTTTGACCACATATATTTTGACAATTTTGGAACCCTTTCTTAATTTTTAAATATGTATTTTTATACTATATTCATATATACACATACACGTGCAGGACATCTGATCAGTGCTGTCACAGCAAACAGCTAGAATAAAACTTCTTAGGTGCTGAAGCATAATAGCATATGAGGGGAAAAAGAAGAAAAAATGAAACTGCTGTGAAAGGGAGGTTGTGGCAAAGCAATTGGGATTCTTGCCTTTCAAGTGACAGGCAGGCAAAATTATAGGATGGTGGGCTGGAAGAAATTTAGAAAAAAGTTGCAACAGAAGAACAAAGTCTATTTTGTGCTCACCTGTTCTGGAGCAACATAAATGACTCTGTGTAACTGAGATGTTAATATGGTTGCTTAAGCTTATTAGTGTTCCAGAATTTTTTTCAAGCATAATTATAGCTTCTCTTCCACCAAAAAATTCTACGCAAAACAGATCATCTTTCTCTTTTCTGAGCACAGGAAAGCTTATCTTGGACAGGCACTTGTGAATTCATCGCTTTGGAAATGAAGTAAAATTTGCTGTTACCCTGTAAGAACTAATTTCTACTTGTCTGTCTTTGTGATCTATGCTCAGGCTTGCCAAGGACCTTTCTTTTGATGTTAAGGGGGTTTGTAAGCATTTTGCTTCCCTTCCCTTTGTTTAGACTGATAAGGTGTTTGAAGCAGCTTTAAGCACAGCATAGCTGCAAGACCATCTTTATTTTTATGTGAAGCATATTTTTCCAGTGGACTGTGAATTGGCTTCACCCACATCCAGGTTGATGTTGTTCCCAACTTTGTCAATTTTAAATTCAATGAGCACAAAGAGAAATCAAGATTTAATGATCCAACCCAAAATATTAATACCTATTTCTTTGTTTCACACACAAGCTTCATCTATATTTGATATCTGGGTGGTTTTCACCTAAAAGGAGCATAAAATGAAGAACTGACCAGAAAGCAGCGTATCAGCTGTAAGTTACTTGGGACAGCATAACTGGCCACCCAGAAGACTTTTTAAATTAAAACTTATTTTCTAAAATATTACTTTTCATGCTGTGTACTAAATAAATGAGTTGGTCATCTGATAGCTCTTTCAAGTCCGAGGCTGTGAAGTGATCAGAGTGGAAACAGTAGGGAGAAAATAATAAGCTCAATATCACATTACTGAGGTCCCAGCTTCCCAGAGGTTACAGAAGAGTCAAAGTCCACCCTCTTTCCCCTGTGTCTAACACCGGTTTATTAAAGACAGTTAAAACCAGCAACTTTTATCCACTCCAAGAAAGAATGCTTGTGTCAGTCCTTAATTAAGAGCCTCCCTATAGTTACAGTTATCACACTCATTTTAGCGGGCTGCCCAGCTGGAATAAAACGAAGGTTCTGAGCAACAAAATACAGACCATACCACAGCAAGAACACGCAGTAAATTTGGGAGAACTGATAGCCTCTGGAGAGGAAGGAGTCAGACATTGTGAGTGGAACCTCTCTCACATTAATATGAGCTTAAATGAATTTATTTGTGCAGTCCTGGCGTTATAGTTGCTGTTGCAGAGACTGGATGGAAACAATACTATCTCCAGATATTTATTTTTTTCTTTTGACAATTTATTAAGCTGTAAACCCTAAACATTTTAATAAAAATACAGAAGTACATAACAAAACTCTGTGTTTCATATTTTAGTCAACAACACTGTCGAATACAAGACATCCCCTTTAGGGCAGAAAAATGCCACTTCCATTTCATACTGTACTTATTTTTCTAATGTCTCCTAAATTATTATTTGCCAAGAAGCATATTATGGGCCCATTATTTTTCCTTCCACCTTCTATCACAAAAGCTGTCTCTGCTTCTCAGCAGTAAGAGATCTGCTGCCTCTTCCCATCTTTTCTTTTTGTTTTTCTTTTTTTTTTTTTTATGTGTGCTGACAAATTCAACCTGCATTATAAACAGCAATTCTACATGCCAAGCAAGATGCTCTGCAAACTTAGCATTATGCTCTTTTAGAACAGCATCCCCACAGGAGTGACTTTATGGGTTATTAGTAACCTCCACAGAAATGGCAACAGATATCTCTGTCCCATCCTTCCAATGTATTATTCATAAGGCTGTAGATTTGTCATGGTAATTTATTGGGTAAATCACAGACTCCTCTGACTAAGGCATAGTCTGTGGACCTCGAGGAGAATAATAGCAGGTTGCGGACATTGTATAATATGTATTAAAGTTTCAAATTCCACCTCAAGGTGCACTGGAGTTCCTCTTCTTAATAAGAATGAGAAGAGACTATGTGTGTCGAGAAGAATGTTTACTTGTTTTGCAATGTGAATATTCATCTGGTGGAAAACAGACTGAAAACTGTCAGAGGACTTACCAGGTGGCAATAGCAGGTAAGGGAAATCTGGAGCACAGGTTATTCGTTCCTCTCTCCCTCCAGTTGCAGTAGTAACATTGGAAGAAACAGACAGACCCAGTCTATTAATGCATGGCTCTGTGGCTGGTGTCAGTGCCACAATTTGGGGGGGTTCAATAATAGGATGGACTACACAGCACCAAGCTTGCTGGCATCAGATGGGATTTGCCTTTCTCAGGAGGATAATAAGGTCTTTGCTCACAAGCTAGCAGGGCTCACTGACAGAGCTTTATGCTAGACACAGAGTGGGAGGGGGATAATTTCAGGTTTGCTGATGACAAACTGTGGGAAGACATGGCAAGGTTAGAGGGATGAGGTGCTAGTGAGAGCCCTCAGTTTGTTGTTCTGAGGCATGCTGGCTACACTGCAGCACACATGAAGTCTTATAGAGATGAGTGAGGAGTTTCTGAGGTTACAGGATCCAACAGGGAAACACCAGTAAAATATCTCAAAGGAATGAAGAGGCGTTCCTCTAAGAAGGTGACTTGGCTGACAGCCCAGCTGAAGTCTCTCAACACGAATGCACACAGCATGGGCACCCTGGAAGTCACTGTGCTGCTAGAAAGCTATGACCTAGTTGCCAGGACTGAAACCTGGTGGGACAAATCCCATGGCTGGAGTGCAGTTATCAATGGCTAAAGGATGTTCAGAAGGGACAGGTGAGGAAGGAGGGGTGGAGGCGTTGCCCTCTACATTGAGAAGTTAATAGGGTGGGAAGAGCTGTTTCTGAATTATAACCACAGGCAGGTTGAAAGCTTATGAATAAGAGACTAAGTCAACAAAGTGAACCTTGTGGCTGGTGTCTACTATAGGCCTCCTGATCAAGGGGAGCCTATTGACAAAGCCTTCTTACTCCAGCTACAGGAGACATCATGCTCACAGACTCTCATCCTGCTAGGGGATTTCAACCACCTCAGTATCTGCTGGAAAAGTAGCACACTGAGCTGTAGGCAATCCAGAGCACTCCTGGAATGCATTTCTTAAGTCAGGTAATAGACAGCCCTATCAGAAGAGATGTCATACTGGACCTGTTGGTCACCAATGCAAGTGAGCTAATTGGTAACATGAAGATTGGAGGCAGCCTGGGCTGCAGTGATCATGCACTAGTGAAGTTCACAGCCCCGAGAGATATGGGTCAGGTGAAGAGAGAAGTCAGGAGCCTGAATTTTAGGAAAGCAAGCTGTCAGTTCTCCGTGGAGTTAGTCAATAGGACCCCCTGGGAAACTGTCCTCAGGGACAAGAGACCATAACAAAGATGGCAGATCTTTAAGGATGCTTTCCCCAGACAGCAAGACTGACATGGCTGACTCAAGACCTGCTGGTCAAACTAAAGGGCAAGAAAGAAATGCCCAGGGAACAGAAGCAGGGTCAGGTATAAAGGGCAGGGTATAGACACTGCCCAGTTGTGTATGAATTGGGTCAGGAGGTCAAGGCACGGATGGAGCTGTGCTTGGCAAGGGACACAAAGAATAATAAGAAAGGCTTCTACAGATATGTCAGCCAGAAAAGGAAAGTCAAAGTGTACCCGCCTTGGTGAGCAACAACAGACAAGGAGAAGGCTGATGTATTGAACAACTTTTTTGCCTCAACCTTCACCGGCAACCTCTCTTCCCACACCTCATGAGCAGACAAACTGCAAGACAGGGTCTGGGAGAGCAAAGTCCCTCTTTGAGAAAAGATCAAGTTCATGGCCACCTGAGGAAGCTGAACAGACAGAAGGCTACAGGACCTGATGAGATGCATCCCAGAGTCCTGAGGGAATTGGCTGATGCAGCTGTCAAACCACTCTCCATGACATTTGAAAAGTCGTGGCAGTCAGGTAAAGTCCCTGGTGACTGGAAAAAGGGGAATATTGCACCTGGTTTTAAAAAGGGGTAGAAAGGAGGACCCTGGGAACTACTGACCTGTAAGCCTCCCTTCTGTGCCTGATGAAGATACCATCTTCATCCATGACATAGACAGTGGGATAAAGTGCACCCTCAGTAAGTTTGCAGATGACAGCAAGCTGCGTGATGTGGTTGACACACCTGAGGGATGGGATGCTGTCCAGAGGGACCTGGACAAGCTCAAGAAGTGGGCACATGTTCAACAAGGCCAGGTGCAGGATTCTGCACCTGGGCTGGGGCAAGTCCCAGTATCAATACAGGTTGGAGGACGAAGGGATTGAGAGCATCCCTGAGGAGAAGGGCTTGGGGATACTGGCGGATGAAAAGCTGGACATGAGCCAACAATGTGTGTTTGCAGCCCAGGCAGCCAACCATATCCTGAGCTGCATCCCCAGCAGCACAGCCAGCAGGTCAAAAGAGGTGATTCTGCTCCTCTATTCTGCTCTGGTGAAGCCCCACCTGGAGTGCTGCTTCCAGCTCTGGAGACTTCAATACAAGAAAGAAAGGAACCTGATAGAATGGGTCCAAAGGAGGGCTACAAAAATGATCAGAGGGATAGAGCACCTCTCCTATGAGAACAGTCTGAGAGAGTTGGGAATATTCAGCCTGGGGAAGAGAAAGCTCCAGGGAGACCTTTTTTTGGCTTTATTGCAGCCTGCTAAAGGGGACCTGCAGAAAAGATGGGGAAAGATTTTTTAGCAGGGTTTGTTGTGATAGGACGAAGGGTAATGGTTTTAAACTAAAAGAGAGTAGATTTAAACTAGATATAAGGAAGACATTTTTTACAATGAAACACTGTAAATATTTGCCCAGATAGGTGGTAGATGCCCCATCCCTGGAAACATTCAAAGTCAGGTTAGACAGGGGTCTGAGCAACTTGAAGTGGTTGAAGATGTCTCTGCTTATTGCATGGTTTTGGACTAGATTACCTTTAAATCTCCCTTCTAACCCAAACTATTCTATGATTCTATGATAGGTTTCCTTTACTACTAGGCTGGGATGTGGCTGAGTCATGGTGGGGAAATACATCAGATCCCATTTTCAATTCACCAAACCATCAAGAACTGATTTTAGCAAAGGCTGAGGTGCCTTTAAACTGAGCATCTAAATCCCTTGTGCTCTCCTGAACTTCCTTGGCCACAAAAAACTGAAATATAAGGTAAAAACTTCAACAGTTCAGAGAAGCGCAACTGGATAGTATATACAGTTTTATCTCAAAAATAAGAAAACAGAAAAGAACTGTTTAGAAAAAGAAAAGGAAAACATACATCTATGCACGAAACACACATTCATATGAAATTGAGTGGCATTATTAAATTGGTGTACTTCCAGTGCTTTCAGGTCCTGGACCCTAACTCATTTGCACTTGTTTTGTGCCCTGTGACTTTAAAGGCAGTTACTGAATAATGTGAAGGTATCAATTCTCTGTGCATCTCTTCAGTGCCACATGCAATTTCACTCACCTGTTTGAAAGGCCACAAAGAAGATATAGAGGGGA
Source organism: Thinocorus orbignyianus (assembly GCA_013400375.1). Classification (NCBI taxonomy): domain Eukaryota; kingdom Metazoa; phylum Chordata; class Aves; order Ciconiiformes; family Thinocoridae; genus Thinocorus; species Thinocorus orbignyianus. The sequence continues at coordinate 1,326,586 of VXBW01005695.1, forward strand.
TGAGCAGAGATTCACAGATACTCAGAGGTTTGGAATAGCTTCTTCAGGAAGCAAAATTAATAATCTGGGACTCTTCAGCCTAGGAAAAGATGACTCAGGAGAATGAAGCACAGTTCTATAAAATCACAAGTGGCACAGACAAATAGCAAACAATGTGTTTGGTTTTTCCCAAGATATGACAACCAAGGGTACAATCAGGCAGTAGTTTCAGTGCAAACTGAAGAACTTTCTCAGTCAGTACATATTTGCAGTGTGAATAGCTTTGAGATTAAAATGTAAATTGATTTAAAAGGAAATTAGAGAAATTCAAGGAGGAGAGGCCCATCAGGAACTATTGATCCCGATCATCAACTGAATTCCTCAGCTCGAGAAGTCCTATAGTACACTTTTGTAGATGATGAATAGAGGTATCACAGGAAGGCATATATATTCCAGCACAAGAACAAGGAGCTTCAAATTAAACTAGAAGGAGGCAAGCTCAAACAAGTGTGTAGTTCCTTTAGGAGTGTGTTATTAGACTGTGAAGCTTAAGGTGTTTGAGATGTAAACAGTTTAATTGGGTTCAGGAGGAGACCAGAAAAAGTAATGAAAGGCAAGTTAATTGAGATTTCCATTAGGAAGTAACTTACCTATAAATGCTCAAGTAACATTCAATGAAATTGTCATACAACTTGCTCTGTTCTTATTCACTCCTGCTATCACCGCTACTGAAGACAGCAGCTGCTCAGATTCTAGGAGTGGCTGAGTGGCTGCAATGCAGAGTGGGGAGAGGGGAGAGCACTGGATTTGGTACTGAAAGGATTTAAGTGGCGTCAGATTCGGTTCTCAACTCACTAAAGTCTATATGCACACTCACCCTGTAAGTCAGTTCTCTGCACACAGGATGAGACAGCATATTGCTCCTGAGCATCAAGAAACCCTTCAATGAAATGAGGCACAGAGCTGCTGCAGAGCTCATTGCCATAAATGTAAAATGATAGATAGGGTAGCTTTTAGGAATCAAATACATCATTCATAAATGCAAGAGGATGTATTCTTTACACAGGTTAGAATTAGATCCATAAAGCCTCCTAACTGTCATTGACCTTAGTGGCTAGAATCCTAAATAACTCTACATGGCAACCTGGCAGTGCTGGTAAAGAAAAAAATCAAGATAAACAACCAGAAGACTGAGAACAAAAAAAATAAAATTTAAAAAAAAAAAATCAGTATTAAGTAAATACAGAAACCTGGAGTTTCCTAATCAGTGAGTTTTTCCTGTGCTATTTATCTAGGAGTTACTTTGGCTACACTTGTCTGCAGCAGATGATATGCCTCCATCTTTGAAGCATGCTGTGACCAACCAGGAGAAAAAGAAAGTGGTCTGCTAAATGGCAAAAGCAATAAATATACGTGTCTGAGAATGATCAATTCTGTTTTGTCAAACTTGGGCAGATCCCACTAAGTGATGATTTCATTGTGCTGCTCAGCAGTGAATATTCCAGGAACATTGACAAACAATGCTCTGGTTCTCCGCGCTACACAACCTCTCCAACGAGTGAGACAGTGAAGCATGAAGGAGGGCACTAAATAATTGCAATGCAACAATGCGACTGCAAAACAAGACGAGCAAGAAAAAAGGGAGACAGATGTTCTTGCATCTGTGGTCAGCCTTCCATGCTGGGCTTTGTTGAGAAAATGGACCAGAGCAGATCCCCTGGTGTTAGCCATCACAAGTCATGCAGCTGGTCATAGTTTGCCACATAGTCCTGTTTTGTTTGGTTCTACTCCACATTGTGGGCATCCTAGCTTCTGCCAGATCCCAGTCTGAGGATCTACCAACACCTCCAGAACAGATGGTCCCACAGATGGTCTTTCTCACACCATATCAATGATTTGGCATTCATCATCTTTTCCAAGAACAGGGTTTTCTCCTCAGATTCTTCACACAGGAGAGATATTGCAGAAGATGTTTGGCCCGTACCAAGACAGAGCAAACCCCACACCATATGGGAATGTGATTGTGTTCCTTGGTTGGGAAGGAGATGTTATCTTTTAAATTCACAAGATCTACATATTCAAGAGGGAGGTCTTTGTCCTTAAGCTGAGAAATTATTTGGATTCCAAACATCTTGAAATTAAAATATACCACAATGGCAGGAGTTAGTCCACCAAATTACAGATGGTGTGATAAACCCACCACCTCCCACTCAGGAAAAATCAAAGCATTCCTATTTCTTTAATACATGTGAGCTCAGACAAGACTAGGAAGAAAGCACAGAAGATTATAACCTGACACTGAAATATCATAACCTTAAATACTCCTTCTAAGTTTTAGCATTTGTTAGCATTTTTCTCATTCTCACATTAGGATGTTTGTGTGAAAATGGAAACATTGCCTTCTGGTTTCCCAGATAGTCATGGCCCCACTTGTGAAGCACAGTATCTTTCCAATACTTCTGTTGCAAGGAAAGGGAGCATGTTTTTAAGGCACATCTGACATCTGTAGAGGGAAGAAAGTTAGTTCTGCAGTTCATTAATCCAAACAGCAGCTCTTCTGTGCACAAAAAGTTTTGTGGTTTTTTCTCCCCTTAGCCAAATTGCCATGCCCTGTATATATGTTCAGGTGTAAAATTTGTGAAAGGTAATTACTTTCCAAGATTGCTATCAAGGCTCAGGCACTCTTCTCATCACATAAATCTAAGGCAGCCACGCATCTCTCCAAACCCGAGGAGGCTGCTTGAAGAAATATAAAAACTCTGAATTTCCCTTTTCTTATTTAAACACCTGCAATTTCCTCACAGAGGCAGTGAGTGCAGAAGCCCCACATAAATGGTTTGTAATGCAGTTCTGAATCAAACCCTTAAGGATTATTAAAGTAATCCATCTTAATTATAGTGAAAACCTGTTACTGACTTTACATAATAATGCTTCATTTATAACGTCCACTTAGGTCTGCTTCCCTCCTTCTCATGCTCCCCTCTCCCCTACAGTATTTTACCTTTATCTGCCTTTGAACAGAATTACCTAACACCTTTGAAAAGTGACAAAATGTTCTTAGGGTGTCAGGATGACCCTGTCATTAACACAGAGCTCTCAGGAAAATGACACTTAAGGTCTTCTTCCTAGTTATATCTTCCGCCAAGGATCCTTGCTTTATAAGCAACTTTCTGGCCATCCTTGCAGTCCTAGCCAAGATCATAGATGAATGAAACACCATAAAGGCTCATCTCTGCCCCAGTCTAAATACTTCTATCTATCTGTCCTACCATTTCCATTACCTGTGCTAATAGACTATGGTTTTCTCAAAGGGAGGATGTATCTCTCAAAATCCAGTTAGTGCAATGAGATTCCCAAAAGGAAGAGCGAATTATAATTCTGTGCTAGAAGGACGATTAGAGGGCTAGGACCACATTTTGAAAAAGGCTTCTGAAGATATACATCCCAGGTGTCTCTGTTGACACACATTATTATTTCTATTCATATTTGAGGGAGATTTTGTGTTCTGTGTAGAATAACTGAGATGCCACTTTCGGTTATATTTTTGGCCTTGCCACAGGTTCCTTAGGTCATGCTATGCCCAACACTTGCACCATAGCTTAAAAATTTGTGCATAAAATGCTTGCTGCCCTTCACCTCCTTCTTCAGGCAGCAGGCCTGCAGCCAGGATCATCCAGAATTTTGCAGAAATTGACTGACACTTAAGCAAAAACACATGCCAATTTTTTGCTCAAGGAGTTTTAAATGCCAAAGTCTTTGGCAAGCCACGCTTCAGTTTTTCTGTTTTTAAAATGACAGGCAAATAACTCAGCTGTCCCTCAGAAACTGAGCCATCACCAATACAAGGTCATGAACAAGGTCTCCTAGGACTGGTCTGAATCAGTGCTGCACTCAGCTGTCCCTTTGCTACTCTGAAGAACTGATAGCTGTCCCCCATCTCAGGATGGGAAACCACCCTAAGAGTGTGACCCTAAGAGGGAATCCTCTTTCCTCTTCCACTGGCTCAGCCAGAGAAGAGCACAATTGAGCACTATCAGTCTCCAGTTCTGTCATCTCAGAACACTCTTCACATCTTTTTATTACCATTTGATTCCTAAACTCTTGGAAGGACTTCATAGACATCTTTTTTCAGCTTTTACCCACCTGTAGCTTTAATAAAGTACTTGCATTTTATCCCTACTAAGACAGCAGAATAGATCAGGCACAGCACATCCTCTCTCAGCCGAAAGGTATTTTTTATTCAGGGACCTCGCTGCTGGCAATGCTGAATGTGCAGCATCAGTCACAGTACACATAGCTTTAGCCATTTGACTCTCTAGGTTTCAGGTAGTCTCTGAGTTGTTCAACATACATGCGGTACGTAGCTTTAAAAATAATAATAAAAAAAAAATGAAATAAAAATATGCACACTGTGAGCACTTTTTTTCAGTTCTACACTTGTACAAAATAACAAGCAAGGAATTTTAATGCTCACAGACAGCTTGGGTGACCACAAGGGAATCTGCTTCTTGACAATTCAGGTGACCTCATGAAACGCTCATTTCTTCCAGTCAATTGCAACGTTTACATTATTTCTATTCATTTCAGTTTTAATTAAAGTTAAGTCATCTATTATGCCTTTATTGTATACAGCAGAGACCTGATCCAAACTGCTTTTGAGGTAAAGGAACTTTCTTTCACCATGTCCTTTTTAGTTTCTTTTGGGGAGGTGCTGATGTGCTGTACTGAAAAAATAAATAATCTCCATTTTACATGCACAACGCTTGGGAAAATATGAACACAAAACTAATCCCCCAGGGATAGCTGAGAATCTTGTTACACATAAATGTCTACCTTGCATAATTTCTGGGCATATTACAGTCAATATTAGTGTGAAGACTTCAAGCTTAGATGCCTCGCCTCATCTATGTGGAAAAGGGAAACCTAGTCTGTGGCAAACCCAGCTACAGATCAACATTTCCAAGATTAAAATTTAATTGAGTCAATTATTCTTCTCTTGCTTTCCCATGGAAGAAAAGGTTAAGCTAAATTTAAATAAGCCATGTTGATCTCTACATTATTCATTCAGTCACTGATATATCACTGTCTTGATAATTTATGGGTTCTAAAAACTACCTAGATGTTCACCACTCATCCTAACATGTTGGGGAATCATCAATTAAGATGTCCCTTGGTTCCAAATGCATTTCAACTGTGGTAGATTTGTTAGAATTTATCAAAATTACTATTCAATCATTATTTCACATGGAGCCCTTTGACCTCACTGCATGGCATCAAATTTCCTCTTGCGGTGGTGTGGATGTCTCCAAGCTGAAGCTTCTCAAATTAAAAACTCAGTATTAATTCTAGTGGTGATTTAATAAGGAGACACTTCTAAGTCTACCTTTTTATGTTAGCTTTAAATAAATATTGATTCTTTTAGTAATGTACGACACTCTGCCTTTTGTTTTTAAGTGAATTTTAAGCAGTCTTTTTCAAATATAAGAAAAGAGGTCAGAAACTGGGCACCATTTTCAGAAGGTATTTAGGTACTGAGACCCATGCTCTGCAATATATTTTTTTACACTGAAATTAGTAGAGTTGCTTTGGAAACCTTAGCACCCTAAATGCAAAGATTCACTAAATCTACTTCTAAGAGTCAGCATCAAGTCTAACCATACTGCTTAGGCTACCTCTGAATTCAGTGAATAGAAAGTTAAGCTCTCATTTGGCATCCCACCCATCTTAATGTGTTTGTAAGGCAGAGGGAGACAAATTATCTTCCTGATGGACAATGGTCAAACCAGGATACACACCAAAAGGTAACATAGACAAGGAACTTGATCAGTCCAAAATGCCATCTCCAGCAGTAAAAATAAGAAAAAGAGTTTATAAAGCTGATACTGTAATCTTTGCAGCAAGCAGCTCTATATTAAATACAGGCTAACATTTCCTCAAACAAATGAAGGAATATTTTTAGGGTGACTTCAGCAGATAGAAGCTGAAGACCAATTGCCTTCTAAGGGTACTGGGACTTCCAAGGACTCCCTTTGTAGACCTATCTAAATGTTGCTCTGCTTTGTGTTGTAAGACGTAATCAATACAAATAACTAAGTCACATTTTCAGAATGACCTTTGCACTAGGAAAATGCTTTGTCTCATTGAACTCTAGTCCTCAAAACCTAGCTTTTTTTGTCATTGTCCTATCATGCACTCTTGTGATACAGACGAAACATATTCTTTACTGCACTGCTCGTAGTCTCACAACTACCAGTGAAGCGAAATCCTCTTTAACACTCCTCAGTCTCTCATTGGTAAAATAAAAAGAAGAAAATAAACAGAGCTACAATACATCCACCCAGCACCAGGCCTTCATAATAATGTGTTTCCTCTATCATACATCCTACAATGAAATTATTGTTAAAATCAATGATCCATACATGGACACTTAACGTTTCACCCACAAGAGTTATAGAGGGGGTGAAAGAGGGAGGGGATAGACAGAGGAAGGTATTTTTGGAAGAGGGAAGAGCACAACTCCTCTAGGAGATCTTAACAATAGGTCAAAACCTGCAAACAACCTTCCATTGCTCCTACTGAGTTTGTCAGCCACCAAATAATAAAGAAGGCAACAGCAATCTTTAAAGGCAAAAGTCGTCCAAAAGATTTGTGATGGAAAGCAGCACTGAAGCTATCATGAGCTCATTGAGCACGCAGACATTCAAGAGACTAAAAAGGACACAAAACCAAAGTAAATTACTTAATAGTGCAAGTCACTTAATGACTTACCAGTCATTTACAATGGCTTGCCAGTGTAAGCTGTTTACACCCAGTAAGCAGGAAGCAGTAGGAAGCAGTGATTCTGAGCTCTGTAAATGATTTACACTGATTGTTAATCCACAGGACTGCCCAGACTACCAACAACAGAGGTCAGGATCTCTAATTCCCACTGCTGGTTGGCTGACAGGCTAGAAATTAGAAAGGCCTTGAAGGACCTAAAAGGCAAAGAGAAAAAAAAGAAGCATCTGCACCCACCAAGATCAACATATCGGCTACTTTCAGCTAAGAGGAGACTTTCTAGAAGGCAAAAGCACCACCTTGCCCCATCCCACCTCCTGATTCTGTTGTTGATATCATCTATGAGGTCTGAATTGCTGGAAAGAGAGGACACTGCTGTGAGTGTGAATAGCTTTTCCTGCCAGCAGCCAAATAGTACATTGGGTATGGGCTTCAGAGGCAGTCACTGCAGGCCAGAGAAAGGGAAGAAGAGGAATTTGCCCTTACTGTAACACTCATGGAATTACAAAGGCACATGTCCTCACTCCAAGAGCAAAGAATCTGTCTTCTTGTCTCTGCTTTGTTTTGCAAAAATTTCAGTCACACACACACAAAAAAAGCCCAAATCACAATGTGCTCAGCTACTCTGCTGTGTTCAAGGTGTTAATAAATAATTGACAGTGGCTCCTAGAACAGACAATGTCACCGTTGGCTCCCATCAAGTAGAATACATTTGGGAAGTTTTTGTTTGGTTTTTTTTCCGTGTGTTTGATTCGATTTTCTCCCTTCCTTCCCCCTCCAGTTGCCCTAAAGCTATAAGACTAATATAAGATCTGTCTCATCCAGTATCTGTGACAGGTACAGCTCTGCACACAGGGCTATGAGGAAGTAAGAGGTCCCTGAGTCACCTGCAGCTGGCTGGTGAGTGTGAATTAACTCCATCTCCACTGACAGGCATTTCAGGTCCAAGAGAGATTTGCTGCTCAGTAGAATCCAGGCTGCCCTTTTCCTCATCTCTCTTGGTTATTTATGGGCTTTATTTTCCTATGTACCCTGTGCTGCAGCATTTGGAGGTGGTAGTGAGGGAACTTGAGAGCTGCCTTCCTAGATCAGCTCTAACATACAGGATTCTGCTGCAATCTTGCACCATTCTACTTTCAGTGCAACACCTCATGAATTGCTGAAATACTTTAAAAAAACGTAGCCCAGATCCCTCCTTCAGGTTTTCCTTTGCTTATCTGTTTACAACAGCAAAGGTTATTGTGAAGGTGGGGTGAGCTGTGACCAGCACTTTCTGGGAGTGGGACTATACTGGTCTGGTATAGACTGAAGAATAAGTCGGCTTGTTCTAAAATTGCAAAAATGACTCCAGATTTTTTCAGTCTGGCACAGTATCGTATTATGAAACACAGATGAATTTTATCCTGTTCCTTTCCTTGGTTTCAGGCTTGTGTGGTCATGTCTGCACCCTGCATGGCTCCTTGAACACTACTGCAATGCAAGAAATCACCAACAGCAGCATAACCTAGCGGATGGTGCCTCTAACACTGCACCACCACACATCCAGAGGCTGCTCACCCACTTTGCCTTTTCTGTCCCTCAAACTGTTACAGTCCATATCAGGGGAGATAGCTACTCCTGGCTGGTGCGACGGTGTTGTTCGAGTCACCAGAACAGCAGATAGTGTTTAGGACTTCACATGTAGCATCCAATGCATCCAAACTGGCACTTTTGGGATGTCTGGGGAGTCCTGGAATGCATAGCCAAAAACAAAACCAAAGATGGGTGCAGTCAGGCATCTGGACATGATTCCCCAGAGAATCTCCTTCAGCTTACGCTGAATCTCTCAAAGGTTTTTATGATCTTAAAGGAGGCTGTCATAGGCTGAGCACTGCAGATGCCCCTTGACATTTCAGACTTTCTCTGTGGTGACAGGCACGCGTGTCTGAGAAAAGCTCATGCATAAAGAGGTGCCCAGTTGTCCCTGACAGAACTGCCCTGGTTTTTCAGTCTCCCTTTGCTAATGGAAACTGAGACCAAAAAAGACATGGATAGTTCTTCATTTAAGTCACCAGCTCTCTCTGTTTATTTCCATTTTTAAAAGGCCACCTTCATAACTCAGAGGAGCCTGCCCTCCTTGCTGTTACCAAAGAGAATTTCAAGCAGGCTTAGACTTTATCATCTTTACAGACTAATAGATCCTCATTTCAAAACACCAGTCTGCACTCTGCAGGACATGGGAAAAAATTGCAGCGAGGGGATTCTCTATAGGAAGAAAAGATTTGTGCTTTCCAGAAGCATAAATACTTAGCACAAAGGCTACAACTTTTGGCTTTCCTCAGCTTAGCTCAAGATGTTTTATTGCAAATTTAGGATTGCATCTTGAATACCAAGGGTAGTTTCTTGGGCTTTTTTTTTTTTGCCTTTTTTTTTTTTCTTTTTTCACAGCTGATGGATATCTGCCCACATCTTTTTCTCCTGGCTTTGATTTAAATTTGTCTTTGCCAGTCACATTTAGTACTTGCTCATTCCAAGAAAACCAAAAGTAAAGCCAGGTGTGGGAGAGCAGATCTGAAATGCATTGCGCAGCTTTTCTGTGTGACTCCTGCCAAGATTGCTGGGTAGTTAGACTGTCTAATTTCTTTGGTGTCTTTGCAATTCTGAATAAAAGAAGGAAATCACCAGCAGGGAAGGTTTAAAACTTGGGGTTTTTTTAATTTGTTTCCTTTCCTCCTAAGCATTCCACAGCATGTTAATTTTAGAAGAAAATTGCCCAGGTCCTAGGTAATACAAAGACAAGTCTACATTAAGAAGTAATGAAACTTACCTCCAGTATATGCTTGTAAACCCATGTTTGGGAACCCTGTGAACTGTGCACATGAGCAGAAAAGAACTGCACATCCTGTATGGACTTCTCCCTTGCTGGGGAGAAGTTGGTTCACAGGTGTATGGTATTAAAGGATCGGCTAAAGGAAACAATCTGTTCTATACAGCCCCATATTTGCAGTCTGCTCAGATAAAATTTCCTGAGCTAAAGGTTGTATTCCTCTCTCTGTGTTAACAGCCTTGGAGGGAAGAATGCTTCCAACTGTTTGAGGGTTTTGACCCATTACTAATTGGTAATACTTGTAGCGGATGCAATTACCATTCCACAGCTGAGCTACACTTTCCTGTAGCTTTGTTTTACCCCTGTTGCTTGACTTCTCTGCTGCATGCTCTTGTGTCTTGGTGAATTCCCTATTCTTCTTCTTCAGGCTTCTTGTGATTTGATACACTACCATCAAAAGTCCAACTCCGTCACCTCAGTTCCGCATTTTGGCCTTTTTTTCAGCCCCAGACACATAAGAATAGTTTGGCTGTCCCCAGAATGGAAATATGCAGAGAATCCCCATGGAGAAGGAAGGATTATTCCAAAGAAAGAGCACAAGTGAACCCCAGAGACAAAAGATGACAGTAGCCTGGGAGGATACAACAGCAAAATGGGAACACCTAGCTGGGTTACGACCTTCTGGGAGTCCTCCCTCATCAGCAGCAGCATCCCAAGTATCTCATGTTTTCCTTAGACAGTGGCAGGCAATGGCTACCAGCTCTGGGCAAAGCCAACTGACAATCTGTTGCCAGCTGCCATTGCCAAGGGACCACCTGGCACCATGACCACCTTTTCAAGGCATTAAGCACAGTGCTGCAGACCCAACCCCAGCAGGACACATAAAAACCAGCTGGGGCACATGGCTGAGCTACCTACAGCTTTCTTCTCTGTGCCAGCATGGCTGGGTACAACTGTAATGTGTAATACCTGCACCTACTGGCACCTGCCTCCGGCAGCCAGAACAGCTTTCTAAGAAAGCGTTCATTCCTTTCTGTAGAAATACTGCAAGTTAAATTCAGACTGAAGCAGGCAGTTTATATGGAAAAAAAGAGCACTCCTAATTTTGGGCCAAAGCTGTACATACCTGGGAACAATGTGTTGTCATGGACAGTGTTAGGGAATCTAACACAGAGAGAAAATTCCAGCAGACATCCTCCATTAAAGAAGTAAGCACAAATACTATATTTTTTTCTTTTCCTTTTTTTTTTTTTTCTTCCATTCAGTACTAGCTGATTCCTTACAACATACCCAGGTATTTTTCACATATTTGTGGAAGGGTATTTTGGTCCCAACCCATCTCTATTAATCAGGTGAGAGAATAACCCTTCCATTTTCTGCTTTACAGTCACTATAAGGAAACATAATTCAGCCTTTATATACAGCAAAGTTCTGATGAGATTTAATAGAATTGTAACTTCTCTTTATATACATACTGGGAACTAATGGCAAGGCTGTGAATTCATTTGCTGAGGGACATATACAATCCCTCCCCACAAAATAAAGACGAAATATTTCGTGCTTTTTTGGCAGAAGCCTGATGCTTACTTCAGCAAAAAGGGAATAAATAATACGAGAAGCATAATTTCTTTTAGACCTCCTGCAATGCTTAATGTATATGTTATCTATTATATATTTTAAAGAATCCTAGTTGATTTCCTCAGAAATGTATACATGTTGCAGATTGTTAAATTAGCAGGTATTAACCATAAGAAGGCTAGGAAAGTTCTTATTCAGTTCTCAGAATCTATGTCCAGCATAAACATCACAGAGCTGAAATGTTTGATCAGTCATGATCAGTATAGCCAGGTAATGCATTTTTAGAAAGCATTTTTGCAGGGTGTCCTTCTGTTACACCCTTTACAAAACCTACCCCTTGCTTGGAGCTTTGAAGGTCTGGGTTTTGCCAAAATAATTTTGGCAATAAAATTGAAGCAGTTCCTCTCTCCAGTTAATTTCAAATCATGGAATTGTGCAACGTGGCGTAAAAGACTACGTATCTCTGCATTTTTCCCGTGCATTTGATAGAGTGGAAACATAGTTCAAACATGCCACTGATCCTGAATAAATAGCCTGAACCATGCAAAAATATGACGATATACACTTTGCTCAGTGGATAAGGTTAGACACATGCATAAATCTGTGCCAGACCATTACTGGTGGAGTTTCATCAATATAGATTCATAAACAAATTAACCCTCCTCATCTGGAGGGTCTGCTTTGTTATTGTTGCAATTTTTGAACTTTAGTGTATAGTGAAATCACAGCAGCTTAAAACCAGCAGAACAGAATGTCTCAGGCCTGGTTTGTTCTCATCTCCTTCCTAGGAAAACATATTAATAACCAATTTGTCTTATCCCACAAAGTATTCAGGGACAAAGCATGACATTAGACCAAGAAGGATGATAAATTACCAGAAGATCTGCAAGCCATGTTCATGAAGATTGAAATGTATGCTGTTACTTAATGTTGTGTACTTACCTTGTGATCTATATTTAATATGCACGCTTGGACCTTTCCATGGTGGGTATTTACTAGGTCACTGTCTATAATGGCTTCCTTAAACATTAAATTGGTCTTCTACCCACATTCTGTATTCCTAGTACATTTCACTAGCACTTCATCCCTAATAATTTCAAGGAAATGAAGTGTAATGAGTGATCACTTGTTCAAAACTGCCTCAGTGAGAGTAAAATTCAGCAGGAATTTTCTTGAAAGTTTCTAGATGTTCAGCATCAGGGATTTTTTTGTGACTGGAACATAGTGCTTGAGTGATAGGAGAGCAAAAGGTCTCTTTGCTGCGTGGTCTAAGTGATAGGTTCTAAGTGAGAAGAGGTAGGAGGTGAAGTTGATATTAATGAAGTATATCTGGTAGTAATGTGATCCCAGAGTACATGCTCTTGTCTGACATGACAGCTAAGGGAAACCTTCATCTCCATCCTGCTGCTGAAGGAGGGAGTCATAGAGAGATGCAGTCTCTCGTGCTGTTGTCTTTGGTGGGAACACAGAAACACACTACACCTCCCAGACCGAGGGACATATCTTGGTTCTCTCCACACCAGGGGATCCTCTGGGATCTTCTGGGCAACCTGATTTTGCCTGTACTGAAGACAAGGGACATGACACAAGGTTGTCTCAGCCTTACTTCACGCTTGGGCCTCCTGCTGGTGTGGAGGCAACATGGAGCAGAGACCATACAGGAACTATCACAGAGGTAGTGTGGACAGTTGGAGGAGTAAGAAGCTGGGACAACATTGCAAGAAAGGGAACACAGTTTAATCAACCTGCCTTGGATCATAGAGGGAGAGCATGGGAGAGCAGAGCCCAGATTTCAACGCCTGGGCAGTGTCTGAGGGGCAATTCCATGGCAAGGGCCAGCTCCACCAGCAGTGGCCAGGGGCAGAGTCTGCAGCTCCAAAAGACTCACTGAACTTCCTGGTGCTGTTGAGCGAGAAGAAGCCTTTTTATCCTAGGCTAACAGAGCCTCATAGCAAAAGGCTCAAATGTAGTGCAGCAATTGCCCATGTTGCTCACTTGCTGTTTCTTTTGTGTCTTCATTCAGGGCTGCCAAGCCAGCCACGTTCCAGAAAGGGGAGATTTGCAGAAAAGCAGGGATTTAACATCACATTAAGAAGCTATTTACTGAAACTGTGAGATGCTGACTGAAACTTGGCAGGAAGCAAAACTGACTGCATCTCATTGCCTAAATGCTCAGACTAATAATGGTGTTTATCTGTTGAGTACAATGAGAATCTGTTGAGCAGGGGACAGCAGAGGCCTAAAGTAGAGTGTACTGCAGCAAATTCAAGCTATTTTTAAGGCTTCAGGTTTGTGAAGCAGTTTGCTGCAATTGCTGGGATACTATAGTCCTATTAATCAAAGCCTGAAAATCTTCCTTTTTTGCTTAGTCTCAAAACTTTCTGAGAAATATAAACAAAAATAGTGAGAATGATACAGGATCATATTGGTTGTAATTACTGTTATTACTTCAATCATCATTACTATTATTATTTCCTTCTACCCAGGATTCAGACTGAAACTAAAGTATTGTATTTGAATGTTATCATCCTCTTCAGTATTTTAGAGGTGCCCATTAACGCTGGGTTTGGAAGGATGCTTATCCCACAATATAGCCAATTTCTAATTGGCATCGTGCTGCTTTAATATTCCCTCTGGCCTTCTGCCCTCCTGGGATCCCAGTGTGCTGTAAATAACTTCGTGCTCCAGATTTTCTTCAGTTCCTGTCATATTTTCCAGTCCCATTTTGGCTCTTCAATCAAATTTCATCAGCAAGGGTGAGAATGAATTCTACCAACACCACACTCTTCCTCCCTTTTCCCACAAAATAGCATGTCTCTCAGCATGTATTTCAAGACAAGCATCTACTGAAAAAAAGCATCATAGTATTACAGACTTGCTTTTTCAACTTGATATGAGGTGTGGTTCTTAAATTTTTCTCAAAATCAAACTATCAGCTACACCTTTTCCATCATTGTGAGAACTTCAATATGATGCACAGCATACAGAATGGGGAGGCTGGTCACCTGTATGTGTGCTCTTCCAGACCCACGTCTAGCCAGGATTATCAAAATATACAGTAAAAGAAAACTTCTCAAACTTCAGAGAACTTCAGTCTGCTTTCCAGCTTCAGCCCAGCTATCCTTTCCCTCTTAGTTCTTCCAGAAATGCCTCTTAGTTCTGCCAAAAGTGTTCTGGAAACTCCTTCATCTTTCTTTGTTTTAGCAAACCAGGTAATACTTTCTGGGCAGCTCAGTCAAAAATACCTCTTTCCTGTTTGGAAATACATTGCTTCTGCTAAAAAATAAATGCTGATTGATTTCTTTTAACTAATTTCCTCGATAAAGAGACAACAGCAATGATAACAAAGAAATAGCACAAACAGCCCACAAGTGAGACGACAGTCAATTAGGCTGAAGTATTTCACATCACAGACTTCTGAGCAGTCTGGTTTCCCTTGGTGTTTCAAATTCAAACACATTTTCTTTCAGCCTGCAAGCTTAAATGATTGCATACTGCCCAATGAAATACTCTCTGGAGTGGATGATACTGCAAAGTACAGAGCACTTAGATAAATAATTTGTGCCTTTCTTCAGGGCAGTATGGACTGTTCATTCCCAAAGAATCTAAACAATTTCCTTGTACCTCTTGTCATCTTTCAGATGTCATATTTATAAAATCAAGGGCTGATCGGGATTAGCTTCCTGCCAGCCTCAAAATACCTTTCATGAGTTAGATCCAGTCCATGCAATTAGCTGAACTATAGTTTATCTGATTACACTTTGTAAACCTTAATTTCTCACAGTCCCAGGTCTATCCTGTTTTTTCCATCACCTCCTTTGTTTCATGAAAGATGAAAGATAAAGAAAACTGCAAACTCCATCAATGCTTTTAGTCTTAAAGTAAGAAGTTGAAATAGTGATATTTTTTTCTGAAGCAGGCATCTCAGAAAGAAATGTCATTTGCAACATTTTGGCTCAGCTTGACTTCACGTTATGTCTGCCTGTGCCACCTGAGAACCACAGCCTGCATGGCCTATGCCCCCAAAGCCATCAGCCGTGCTTCTCCAGTGGCAGGAAGCAGAAACTTGAGATGCTTGACAAAAATTTCACATTGGTTACTGCAGAAGCTCAGGCAAACACAAACTGACCTCAAGGCAATTTGAAACAGCATTTTATCCCTGGTTTTCTGACACTTTTCCCCCCAAAAAAGGTAAAGTCTACATTCTGCTATGGAAAATGCCCATTAAAAATACTATAAATGTTTACCAGTAAAACATAGAGAAAAAGAAATTCTTCAAGTCTTAGTGAAGTTGCGGCGCTGTAATCACATACTCTGCAAATAGTTACTTAATCAGTCCCCATTTCTTTAAGTGGGTTTTCTTTTTGTCACTTTCAAACAAGACAGTGTTAGGCATGTAACATTTAAAGAAGGCTTTAAAGCACTTTGGAGGGTAACATAAAAGAACACTTTCTTCTGAAAAAAAAAGAACCTTAATTTTTTAAAATGCAGTAGCTACATCAGTTTTAAACCAGACAGCTTACAGGTCTTTAATTGAATATGATTCTGTATGAATCTATTTTCTTTGCTGAAGGCGAGATGGTATTTTCTGTTAGGGAAATTGTATGCTGTGTGAAACATTGTGGATATGATGAATCAGAGCAAGATTTGATTTTTCCACAGAAAATGTCATTAAAGAAATCATTGCCATTCTCTCTGAGACATTTTAATGTTTTATTTGGGAAAAAAATTGAAAATAAAAAATTTTCTGAGTTCTGCTTACTTTTGCATTCTTTTGCAATGACATCTTCAGATTAGTGCAGAAACCTGACACATGTAACATGAAAAATGTTTACAATCCAATTTTCTGTCAAAAATAGTTTAGATATGATATTTTTCAGTAAATCCTAGTGAATGAAGAAATTTTGACTTTTTGCCTTTCAAGTTATACATCTCATTTGGAGAATAATTCTCTGCATATTGTATGTAGGTTTAGATAACTTTGTTGAGGACATAGTACATGTCACAGCATATAAGTGAAAGAAAACTTTTTTATAATTACATTTTATAAATATAAAAATTTAAAGAGACTTTTACAAATGAGCACAACATTAAAGGAATATAAATTAAATAATCACAGAAACAAGATAAGGAAAACATACTCTCTTTTGGTGTAATTCTTTTTTCAAGATGTCTTTCTTTTTTATTTTATGCAAAGTTTCCTGTGTTTCAGAAATACCCATGCTTTTGTCTTTATTAAATACAGTGTTTATGCAGGTGAAAACTAATTTACTGTGTGGGACAACTTGTCACTTGAAGTTCAAAACATGCATTCCATTCACCATCTATGTCCAGCAAAAACATAAGAAAAAGTGACACATCTCATGTCCTGGTTTGCTTTGTCTTTTTTACTCCAAGCACAAAAGTAAAATAACTGTTAGCACAGCTCTGCTGATAAATTCATAACGTGTCCTCTGTCTTACACAGTAAAAAAAATAAAAAAAAAAAATAAAAAAAAAAAATCACAACTTATTTCTGCTTCTATTGAAATGATGAAACTCTCCATGATTTTGATAGGTGCTGATAAGGTGCTAAATAAATAAACGTGAGCTAATTGTTGAGATCTTAGACACCAGATTTGCTAGCAGAGTGCATTCATCTAAGTAGGGTTGCTCTCCAAAGAGTATCTGCAGAGGAGTGCAGAATAAACCAATTACTTGTGAACTCATGAGCCCCACATGTCTGCCTATTGCCTTGCCTTGTCATTGGAGCCAACAGCACTTTGTCATGGGCACATTTCCCTTTGCTCACCTCAAGCAGGGCAGCAGAGGCATTCTTCCCCTTTCCCCACACCCATCGGCATGGCTGAGACCAGTGAAACCCATGCCGGGAGGCTGGAGCCAGAGTGCCCAATATGTGGCAATATCTCCCCTTGTGTGGATATCAAAACCTGACAGCCATCTGGCCATAAGTAGCTCTTGCAAGGCCATGGATACTTCACTCCATTTCTTGAAGAAAAGGTCTCCAAGCCAACTGCCTGTGTGCAATAATTACCCCAACCTGTTGCAGGCAAGTGGGAGCAAGAGCAAACACACAGCCACAGTTGCTCAGCAGTCCCAACACCATAATCTCCACCAAATATGCCTTTTATTTTCTGGTCCTCTTCTCCCATCCCTTTCCAAGTGGCCTCTGAGCCCCAAAGTTCCTTCCCACTTCACCCTACCAAGGTATCTTCTGCAATCATCTGATAACTGATTTCCTGAACGCTCCTTGACAATCACATGTATTCACAGATGTAAATGTTGATGGCAATCAGTTTTAAATCCAGCCTTTGCCCTGGCAGATCATTAGACTGTGAATAAAACATGGAGATAAATACCTGGATTTCCGATCAGCAGTAGGTATGTTGATGACTTTCATGTGAGGCATGAACTGTAAGTGTGACAGGACTCATTATCTATAAATCACTGGTTGGATTGTGGTTAACTTCCCGTGGTAACAAAGATAAAACACACTCTCTCCCTCATTAGCTGAGCACTGACAAAGCACTGCAGGGATCTGCTGCTGCACAGAAAACATCTGCCTGCATTAAACTTCAGGAGATTGCTCACAAAATCCTTTCATCTGAGGTATCTCTCTAGATGAACTCATATATGGGAGATGAAGGTCTGTTCCCTGTCCTTGCCTTGAGGCAGCACCACAGCCACCTTCATGCACCTAACTCACACTGATCCACAGTGTCCCAAACCCCAAAAGCAAGGCTTCTCCCTGCAACAAGCCTCCATTGAGTCAGAGGTACTGGACCCACAGTTACAAAAGCAATGCTTGGGTGGGATTTCAAATATAGCTTTTTCTTCTTCTGTGTTTGTATTTGCTGAAGAGGCTTCAAGTCGTGCATACTCTGAAGAAGTTCATCCCATCTGTGCTATTTTCTCTCTGGCTCCACCGCAGTCTCACCAGCTGCAACACATTACCTGTAAATCTCTATCATGCTGCTGGACTGCCTCTTTCTGCCTCTTTTCTTTCCATTTACCTTTGGTGCTCCTGAAATATTGGACAAAACTGCTTATGTGCTCAATATGTCAATTTTAAATATGCTGATTTTCTGTCAGTGTTGTGCTTCATTTACCATTTCCCTATCCATGTGACAGGACAGTAAAATCCTTGGGACAGGGACTGCAGGTTAGCAGTCAAGAGTACAGAGCTCAGTGATATGGTTTAGTGATGGGTTGTTGTTTTTTATCAGAATTAGGTTGATGGTTGGACTAGATGATCTCAAAGGTCCCTTCCAAGCTAGACAATTCTATGATTTCTCCCTGAAAATAAATCTTTAGATAACCACATCTCAGAAAATCTACACAAACTCAAGGCCAGAGACTCCTTTTTGGAAATACAGTAGAGGATCTAAAGGACCTAAGAAACAGCTGGAGAAGAGAAGACTGTGAGGTAATTTTCCCCTGATACTATCATAGTGTGCTCATGTTGCTTAGAGATCACTTTTTTTTACAGGGGTTTTTTTTTTTTAATATAATATTACTTATTAAAATATTAATAAGGACACAAGTATTGCTAGGCGTATAGACTACAAAAGAACAATGTGTAAATTATGAGTTAAATGTAGTATCCTATCATGGGGACCTATAAGACCTAGGTTTTTTGCTGCTGTGCCTTGGTGAGACGCAGTGGCTAAAGGATAATTCAGAAAATGGAAGATAAGTGCTTGTTGACCACCAGGTCTGTCAAGTCCCTTTCCTATCAGAGAAAACCAAGAGCAAGAAAACATGTACTGAGACTAGGTACAAGGAAGAAGGGACAGGAAGGTGAAAGGAGACAAATCTCTTCCTGTTGTTGCTGGCAGCATTTTTACAAGGTATTAATCAGCCTCCAAAATCCCCCAGGTGGGTAAATAGCATTTTCCATGTTTATCATGTGGATACAGGAGTTACTGGATGACACTGAGATTAACTCAGATTCTTACAGCAACTTAGCAATATGTTTATAAGAAGCACCTTGTTGCACTGAGCTTTCACTCCTAATTCTCACATCCCCCTTCTGAAATGGAAGCACTTATACCTCCATTAGCTTCTGCTGAATAAAACATATGAGCCCTCCTACTTGGTTGTAAATGCTAGGCTGTTTGGTCCTGACCACACTACCTTCCAGAGCCAAGGGTCTTGACTTCCTCACTTTAAGCAGTGGACTGACCTCCTACCCTTCCTCTGACTTTCTTCTTCAGCAGCCGATGTATCTCTGAGCAGCCCACAGATCAGGGAAACTCATACCGAATGGTAGATGTCCTCTTCGGAAAGGGCTCCCTTTGGCAGTAGGTGGTCACCATTGCATTTGCAATGCTGCTCTCCTCAGTTTCTACTAAGTAAGGGCTTGATCCTGGGAAGTGGCAAACAGCTCCTGAGGTATGCTGAGAACCTCTCCCAGCCAATGGTACTTGCTACAGAAGGCAGGAGACATTGCTCCCAAATATTATCTGGCCTACTCTGCTTTGCTTGTGTTCAGCCCCGAGAGTCAGATCAGGGAACCTCCACCTTTTAGTGGCTATCCCTCAAGGTACCTTGACTCTTACTCCCAATCTTATTATAACTCACCTGCACCCCTTTCTAAGTTTGTCTTTGCCACTTTTTATAGCTTCTTTATCTTTGCTGTACCTTGTTACTGGTCATGCCAATGACAATACTGTCAAATGGAACTAGCAATTTTTAAAGTGACTGATAATGTAGAGAGAAGGCCTAAGGGTGAATGAAAGGCAAGCCAGCGTATGTGAACTGTCAAAGAGGATCCATTTGGTCGTGCAGAGGAAACTCAATGATAGTTAACTTTTATGGGTTGCAACTGTGCTGATGTTCCTCTCTCCTTCCTTAATCACACACATTTACCTTGTATTGATGCTGGGATGATTTGTATGCCACGAGTTTCTGCTGAATTTCAAGAAGAAATATATTAACGGAAAATGAATAGCATTGTGTCAGTTGAGGGCAAGTATTTATTTCTGGTGTGTTGCATTTCTTTTCTGCTGTGCTGTCAGATTGTCTGCAGGGCCACAGCACCCAGCATAGCAGGTGAATCACTGCACTTCATTCCACAGTGTGATTAATACTTCTCCAGTTTTGGTCATGCTGTCTCTGCCTCTAGTATTTATTGCTCTTTTTTCAGGCATTACAGTTAAGACTAGGATCTTGATCCTCTGTACTCTCAGGACTCATGGCACCATTTGTGCCGACCAGGGTAACAAGTAATTGAATTGGAATGGCTGATTTAAACATAATTTTTACAACAGGGCCTGTTTTACATAGAGACAGAGTATGCAGTTTTCTACAGCGACAGATTATTAAAGGCTAAAAGAATACAGCTTTTAGCAAGCATCAAGGTAACAGACCATTTGAGACACCCAACAATGGTTATGCAGTGACAGATACACTAGGCTTCATTTTCCCTGAGTGCCTCAGGGACAGTAGACTATCAAGAGCTTATCTCCAGTAGACGGTGAAATAGTTTTACCAAGCTCTGCTCTCCACCTGTCTCTACCACTTCCCAAGGGGGATGGAGGTTTCTGCTCCCTCACAACCTGTCTTCATCTGGCTGTCAGTCCTGCACTGCTGATGTTGTGTTCAGTATGAATGGAGGAGGAGAGCAGAGGGAGGTACACAATGGGACCAGGTACAGTGTATGAAAACCTCAACTATCTGTTACAGGAGGTTTCACATCCTCAACCTTTCCACTTCTTGAGGTCAGATTTCAGGGTAATCACTCTATTGCAGCCTTAAACATTGAACTACGATGACAGCAAAAGATATTACTCTATTATAATTTTTGGAGGTCACACTACACAATTTTGCCTATGCACTAATACACCTTGTTACTTGTACACCTTGTTGTAAATGGTAGTGCACACTGCAGCTGATGAGAATCTGCTCAATGCTTGTGCCTCCCAAATCCTTCAAGGATCGTCACTGTTTGACGAAGAACTTTGTATTGCTGGTGGAATGGAGCCAGCAGGACTCTCTTTTTCATCCACTCCAAAGGCATTAAATCAGAGCAGCTATAGGAACTGATCGCAAGAACAAGCTTGAACCCACTTTTAAAACACCATCATTAGCATCCTGGCTGCTGGCTGAGTGCAGCCAATACAAAGGGCTTCACATTACAAAGCAATTATTGATGGTTATTAAATTCCTACAGTCAAAATAAGATCACACAAGTAGGGTGTGCAGGAAAGTCACCTAGAAATTTCTAAACTACATTATTAAATAATGATATGTAATTTCACTTGCTGGAAAAGTAGTATTTTGAAAACAGTAGAAAACAGATGTTTGTAGGGAGAGAAATGTCTCTTTTGTTCTGGGTATTTACAGGGGTGAGGACAATGAGTTTCCCTATTACAAGATAAGTAATAAACTTGTGTTCCTAAGTCACTGACAGGAGAAAATAATGTGCAGGCACAGAAGAATATGCAGCAATATTTGCAAAAAAAAAAAGAAATAAAAATGTTGCTAAGCACTACAAAGAGGAGCATTTTTAACTGCTTTCTCTACTGTCATAACTAAGGGAGCAGGATCCCCTTGCTCTTCTCTCATGCAACCACTCCCAGCGGCAGCCACTTAATGTCTTTCGCAAGACAGGATAGAGTTTACACACTAGCACTTATATACTAGGACATATGTAGTAACTTAAGCTTCCAAATGTCCTATAAAGTTCTCCAGTGGAAATATGGAAACTTTTGTACATTTCTCCTAGTCTTTTCACACCTTTTTTTTTTTTTTT
>VXBW01005695.1:1350531-1360945 GCA_013400375.1 Thinocorus orbignyianus
AAAAAAAAAAAAAAAAAAAGACAAACACATTTTGCACCCAAACTCTCTGGGTAAGTTTGCGATAACAGTGGAATAAATTCCTTCTTTCTACTTGTAATACATGATACTTTTATTAACACAACCTTAATACAGCATTTCCCTTTTTTGTGACTGTCATTTTCAGTTTATCATCCCCTCCATAAATTCTAGCTCCCCTATCCTTCTCAGTGGCACTGCTGCCTCCTCAGGATGATTATGAACTCAGTGGTAGACTACCAACCACTTAAAAGCAATAAAAGAGATGTGTTGCGCTTTATCTCCAGCTTGGGATATGTTGGGGTATCTATTCGTTATTGGCTTTATTTCTCCCTTTTTTTTTTTTTCCCCAGCTTCCAGTAGCCACTTGTAACAATAGCAATGATAACAATGAAGCAGCTGAAAATGTTGTTGTTATTTTGATTTAATGAACCCTCTATTCTGTAAAACAGTCAATACTTCCCCAAAATAACATCAATGCTTCATGTAAGAGTATAAGAGGGAGCAGAAAAGTTTGTGATAGTAGCGGAGTCCTTTCTAGGTCATTGTTAATCCTTCGAGGACTGATGGGAGAACAAAAGGCATATGTTGTTTGATGCCTGGTAAACCTGGTGCATAGAATAAATTATTCTGGTAACTTCTGTAGTAGCAGAACAGGATTTTTTCTCTGAAAACAAGGATTCATACTATTTCTCACTTGATAGTAAAACATTTTCACCTTAAATAGGGCTCAAAGGTGTCTCTCTGTTTATTTAGATGCCCAAGACAAAAATCTCTCTGCGAAGAGGGACAGGCCACAATAAGGATGTATGTGTCAGGATACACCAGTAAGATCCCAGGCTACTGGGCAGCATCCATCTATGGTTACTGAAGGTCATGGATTATTCAGGGTGGAAATGACCAGGAGTGCAGAGGGGTGATAGTTTCAGGGGCAGGAACAAATAACAAATTGGTGAGCTGCAGAAAGTACTACTCTGCCCTTGCCTGAGCTTGCAGGATGCATTCTAAGTATAGAAAACATGCCCACAAAGAAGAATAAGTGATAGAGGAAAGTCCAAAGGGTCCGTCAAAAGAAAACTGCATCTTCCTTAGATATGGGCAATTTGATGATTACATGCCTCTTTCACATCCCCATGAAAGACCTGGCTTTGCTATTTATTCTTTCGCAGATGAATCTACCTTATACATTAACTAAACATACAGCTCTTCACAGTTTTGTAGGTACATTTACATATGATGAAAATTAAAATCTCTTTCAAAAATATATTCAATCTTAATAAAACAATGTTCAGCACAGAAGAATCCAATGTAACCTTTGGTGGTTTAGTTTCTTGACTATTTGCCCTAAATAATAGAAAAACAATGTATTTCTTGTCTGAATATCAATGATGAACCATGATACCTGATATCTGATCAGGGACATTTTCAGGCAAAGCCAATTTATTGTTTGTAAGCATAATTTTTTCTCACAAAGGCATGATTATTTTTTTCTTCATATTCTTGATAACTTAAGATTTATAAAGTAGAATTGTAATTCATGGTTTAGATAATAGGTAGACAAATAGTCTGAAATAGAATAACTAAATCTAGGAAAAGGACAAAGATGGAAATTATTTGTGTGAGAACAAAGATGCAGGACAAATGCATAAATCATTACACAAAAAAAATAATGAACCTGTAAATTAAGATGCCTCCAGTCACCTGGATCAAGCACTGATGTCTTGGGTTTAAGTGTTCTCAGTTTCCACCCCATTTCTACTAGACAGAAAGGCCACATCTTGCCAAGCTTTCAACTCACTTGTGTTTAATCATTGTTGTGACAAATTTCTAACCACACTTCATGGTATTGAGGCAGGCATGAGAACTCCAGTTCTCATGCCACCATTGCCTGCCCCATACAGAATGGTATCTGGAGATGGACATCTCAGACATGTCCTAAATGGCTTGAGGTTTCAGGCTTAAGCAATTGAACTCAGTCCCTGTCTCACATGCAAACACTTGCTACTTGAATATTTATATCTAGAGGTCTTAAACTCGAGCTGAATCCCACAGAGGCAAGTTTCAGTTATCCAGATATAGGCCCATAATACCATTCATGACACTGAGATGACATGCCTGAGATGACACTGCGCCCACAGGAAAATCATACTCTTCCGGAGCACAGTGGTAATTCAGGCAGGATATACACAATACACTGTGCTGTGCAGCACAGAATTGAAATACCCACACTGCCCATTATGTGACCAGGAGATCAGTCCAGTTAAGCTCAATCAGTTTATTGATTGAGGATCTATGATATTATACTAAGTCAGAGATGCAAAGCTTATGATTCCAAATCCATAACCTTTGATTTTGTCACAGGTGCTGCAGTAGCTCAAAGCAAAGCCAGATTAATATGCAGAAATTTCTAACAGCATTTATCCTTACTGTTGATTACACTTAACAAACTTTCCATCATGTCACTTAATTCCCCCCTGCCTCCTTCACAAGCATAAATTAAAATGTCACCTACAAGAACACCCTTCAGAAACTTTCCATCAGAAACAGTCAGAAACAGAGTCAGCATTCTTGCAAAAGAAAAACAAAGGCTGCACAATACAAGCCTCATCTGTTTCCTGTGAATAGGAATTGAAATCAGCAGCTTAATGAATTGCAAAAATATTTAATGAAACTGTGGTTTGTCAAAATATTTACTCAAGTTCTCAGTCTAACTAGTAAAGCATTATAGAATTTTGGTTCATTGCTTGTCCAGACAATACAAACCCTTTTTCCTGATAACACAGACACTAAAATCAACATGTAAGTAATAGATGAGCCACCAGAGGTCTGAACAGGTTAGTTTTGATACCAGAAACAGACTATTTGTAATCATATGGGGGTTTATATAAGCAAGCTTATTTTGTCCCTCAACAGCTTTTAAATTTGTACTCTGTTTATAGCCATCTCAGGCACTGTGCAGTGTAGACGTAGTTATAGAATAAGCTACCTCATGGTGCTGTCCCAGAACAGATCTCCCACAGTACAGCCATTCATGTCCCATTGAAGTCAAATGCATAATTTTCATTGATGCCTATGTTTATTGCTTTTGCTTCCAGGTTTTTCTGTGCTGCTTTATCAGCCACAGAGGGATGATGTTGTGACAACAGATGCTTTCTGAGCTCATCAGTTAGTGCTGCATATTCCCACTTGAATCCCTGGTTGTCGCTTTTGTCTGGCTGCCTGATTTGTGCATTTCTAAGGTATTTGTCTAGAGCAGCATCAGTTACTCTGGGAATGATCAGCAAGTGAAAAAATACCCAGGTTTTGGGTTGACTTTTAAAAGCAATCCTCCCCTTCACATTGAAAGAGATGATGGTAACCATTGAGCTCCGAGCCATGCAAGAGCAAAATCAAACTTTTGTGCCATAGAACTTTGTCAGATGCCAGTGACCTTTATTGAAGCACAAACATATGGGAAATATGACCTCAGAGATGAGATTGAAAGAAATAGCATTGTTTATTCTAGAAGAGAGTAATGAGATATGTGACAACAGCATTTAAATACGTAAAAGGTAGCTTTGGTGAGCAATCTGTTCTCCAGAAGCCACTTGAGAGACAACAGGAAGTATTGAGCTTGAAGGGCAACAAGGGAGGTTTATACTGGGTATTAGGAAAATCTCTCTCAGTGTAAGGATAGGGAAGCACTGAGAAGCAGGAGAAAATTGCGAGGCTAGCATTTCCCAAGAATGGTTCGGGTCCGGGGCAGCAGATAGGCCTGAATGACCAAGGGAAAGCTTTTCCAGTAGTGTCTTCTAGATTTCTAAAATGGTGCAAAAGAGGGGAGGAAAGGGTAGTGCATCTTTAACATATTGACACCCACATGAAATCTGTGTTCCTGGTGCTCCCATGGAGAAGGTTGAGGTTGTGCACATGGACCTATTTGTTATTCCTACCTCTGGATGAACAGGACGTATGTGTTTGAGAACAGGATCCACAGCCAAAATCCATTGGCTTGGTCCTTGACTAATTTTGAAACCTAGTGTTAGGTGCTTCTAAGTTAGATGTTATATTTTGGACATTGGTGACAAAGAAAGAGCTGAAAAGAATGAGCAATTTGGCATATATCTTATCAGGGAAGGAATGTCTCTAAAGACAGTGTCACATAGGCTTTTTGTGATGTGTTTCTCACTCCCCTTGCATTTTGCCATGCAGCTGGAGGATGTGATCTTAGCCACGGAACTGCAAAATATTGGCAAATTTACAGCACAAGACAAGCTCTACCTCAGCAAATGTTTCATGTTATCTAGGTTTATCTTTCTCCCTGAACCTTCTTTGTAAACAGAGAGGGGCAGAATATAGATTCCCTGTCAGATAGCTGATTCCAGTTCCTGTCACTTTCCAGCTGTACTCCTCCTTGGAAAAACAGGAAGCAAACTTTTTTTATTGAAATTGCTGAGCTGGGTCTAAACCAAGCTGGTGCCCTGGTGACATTTGAGTAGCAGTGATTTTTTTTGTTGTTTCAACTATGACTTTGAAGCAGCAAGATTCAGTGCTCCACATCTCTTATTGATTTTGGCTGCTGAATGTTTTATGACAAGGAGTCGCCCCACATGAATTCTGAATAGAAGATCAATAGGCTGCTTAAGATGTCGTGCTGTGTTTAGCTGACTGACGTGCTTCCTTTCCATCACTACCACCACTTCTAACCCTTTTCCTAACATCCCATTCCAAGTCTGGACTTTTTCCACATGCATTCCTTGAAAGGCTTCACCTACAGTGTTATTACTTTTCTGATGTATACCCTAACAGATCAGACACTCGATTGGCCTGCAACTTTTCTTATCAATATAATTATCATAAGGGCACAAGCTGTAGGAAGGAAAAAAAAGTGAGTTTGCAAAAAGCTTGTTTTCTTTGCATCTTCAAAATTTCCATCCCAAGAATGACTCCTAGAAAAAAAAAAAAAATTGTATGAAGAGTATATTAAGTCTTTTTCTCTGTCCAAAGAAACATAAGTTTCTGCCTCATCCTTACTTGGGGACATTCTTAGGGATTTCTCTAGACTAGAGTGGCCAAAACCAAATGCTCTTCTGAGCTTGTGGAAACAGCTGTAGTCTTTCTCAAACTTAGATTCCCCCAGCTGTTTTGGATCTGGGAACAGAAGTGCTGTAACCTAGCAAGAGAATAGCTGCCTCCTCTGAGAATCAGAGGTCTAGCTCCTTCTTGCTTATCTCCCTGATCTCGGAAGATGGCGCAATCACAAGAGAGACATGAAAGACCAGTAGCGAGGTGGAGACCCTTTCACTAAGAACTGGACCCAGATCAACCCATTTCATAGAAACCAACACATTACATAGTCAGCATTTAATGCAGCTCCCTGCAAAAAGCGGTCACTGCAACAAAGCAGCGCTAGCCACACCATTTGCTTGGCTGTGTCATAGACCTAAGGAGGCAACAGGCAGGGGTTGCTGCCCTTGCTGGAGGTCTGGGATGAGCAAAGTATAATCCCAGGCCCTCCTAGTGACAAAACGATCTGTAAACCCAGATTTCTAAGGTTTCCCCACACCACCTAACCCCAGCTTTGCCAGTTGCCCTTCTCATGAGCAAGCTCAACTGCACTTCTTCATCATTCAGGGAAGCAAAATGCAATTCTGTGCTGCTGCCTTGAGCCAGTCCAGTTTCAATGATTACCCAACAGATTGCATTTCAAGGGAGAAACAGAACACCCACCACTGAATTCTTTTACCTCCTCCAGCTTGTTCAGATGGATAAAGCAAAAAGGCCAAAAAGTTTAAAAAAAATTTTTTTGAATTATGAGCAGTGAATAAATATCCTAATGAATTTTTTTAAAAAATGTTGTCTCAGAAAAAAAAATTATTCTATTCTGTTACTTGAATTTACAGAAGGGAAGAGATTAAGCAACATAGCTCAGTTCCTATCCCAGAAGACTGTCCAGGCTCTAGAGGCTACAGTACTTAATCCAGACTATTAATGAAGTAACCAATAAGTCATTTTAGTGGTTTTTATGTTAATTAGCTGTTTCCAATTTAACAACAACAACAAAAAAAAAAATCAACACATAACATGAATCTCAGGAAGAATGAATCTGTCAGGCAAACAAGTCAGAAGAGAATACACATCTAAGTTATCTGTTCTGCGCCATTTCCAAGAGTAAAAATTAGTCATCACTCATTACAGCAGCTGCAGATCTCCTCCTTCTTTGTTGTCATTTCTTCATCTTCATTTTCCCAGGAGGAGACAGACTAAGGAGAAGACACAATCCCAGATAATTCTTATAGGACACATTTTTACTTTCCCAGAAGTAGCTCCATTAAAGGCTTTATATGATAGAATATTATATAAGTTATTATACTGACATGGAACAGTGCATCACAAGAGACGCACATGGTTATTTTCTCTCCAAAATACGTTTTTATTTTCCAGCCTGGCTCTATAATAGCTCGGAAAATGTGAGCAGTCTTACGTTCAGAATAGAACCAGCAAGACTGAAATCCAACAACATTTTGTGTTTGCAAAGTGAATCAAATACTTGCTCTTTATTAAAAGCGTTGACTTCCTTTAGAAATTTTTTTCATTAAAAATGTCTTGAGCTTTCCACATACTAAAAACTACTAAACTTTGTTTACTGTCTTTGTGACTGCCATAAGTGAAGAATTCTGAGGTTTTCAGCTGGAAGAAAATAAGAAATTTAAAACAACATTCTAAAATAATTCTCACTCAACCTTTTACATACTAAAATATCATATTTCCATATAATTTTCTTTAATGCCTTTCAGTCATCAGTAATATCAATAGCATCCTCTTTTATTAGCAATTTCTGGCCCATCAAGAAGTGGGTGACTGGAGAAATCCCAGGGCCAGAGCAAGGAAGGGCCTGTGGTTCTGAAGGGTGGGAGGTGGCCACAAAGAAAGGCAGCATAGTACAGGCTTCTCAATAAAGAATAAGAACTGGGATTGTGGACAAATTAAAACAAAGACTGCATTATTTGCATGTAACCTAATTTATATTGTGTGAACTGAAAACTGAACTAGGCTGAGACATTTTGAATGCTGCAACAAGCAGATAGGTGTTAACTTAAGAAAGCTTGTGACTGAATGGAAGTATACATTCTGCATAGAGCCTAAGAGTCTATAAGGGGCAGGGGAGCAGAGAAATAGTAAAAGAGAATCCTGAGCCTACAACATCAAAGAACAGCACGATATCAAGGTACAATAGAGGGACATGAGAAACAACACAAATAACCCAGATTCTTCTACATAGGAGTATTCCAACTAATCAAATCTCACTTAACTGTGGATTGCATATTTATACCAGATGTTCACCTAAATAAACATCATCAGTAGTTACTGAGAGTGAAATCAAGCATTTGGTGATTGCTAACGTAGTGTGTAACTCTAGCTGAGCTTTGCTGTGGTGACTTGTATTAAGTATTTGCCATACCATAGAAGTTGCCATGCCTACCTCATTTATAAATCAAGATTTGACCTGGCAAAGTGGTTCCTTTAATCACCTGGTCCAGCTGATGAGAAGCAGTGGCCCTTGCCACAGAGCTGCCATGACTTAAGGAAAATTAATGTCGAGCAACTTCACTTGGAGCACTTCTCTTCCATGAATGCTTACAAGAGCATGAGATTGGAGTTAAGGCACTGAACTTCAATGTAGACGATCTGGTTAGCATGGCCTGATTGGAATAGAAATAAAATATGTATCATAGAGCCACTAAGGAGCCTCGTACTTTGGCCTTAAACTGAAATCCAGATGTGTTTCTTAAAGACAAGAGACGCACTTTTCATGAGGAGGAGGACATCTATATCAAATTCTTTCAAGGGCCGAACACCTCTTCCAAGACTGCAGAAGTGGAAAGTGACTGTGTGAAGAGAACTTCATGGCATTTTCTTCCCCTTTTACCACACTTTCTATTTTCCGGAAGGTGGGTTAACTGATCTTGAGAATGGAAGGAGGACCTACACTGGAAGCAGAGATCTTGAGAGCTCAGGAGTAACATACAATGATCTCAGCCTGCATTCCGTTTTGTTACAGCAGTCCAGGTGTCCCATACGCTTCGTAAAACTGTTTATCTATCTAATCTGAAAAATCTTTGTCCTTATTTAAAGTTCTTAACATGGCTTTACTACTTCTCCAGTATTTCTGTAACGGACACAGGCACGCATTTGTTAGGCATCAGAGTACGGGAGCATCCTTGAGAGTCTCCATTGGATTTTCTGCTCTTCAAGTAATCACCTTTTGCTTGCATGGATGCTTTAAGCTTAGTGTAATCCAAGCCAACGGGAACTGGCAAAGAGATCATAGAAGTGACCCCCCAGACGGAGAATAAACTAAGCATGAACTCCATAAGCTTCCCCTTAGATGTTAATTGTCCTCAATTTTAATGTGTTTTCTGAGCTAACTGATTCTCAGATTAAATCTTTTAAAGCTCTTCTGTAGAAAGGAGCTGAACCATGGACTGCTGGGTATAATCCAAATGGAGACTGTGCTCCCCTTCCTTACATAGAGATATGAACAACCTCCTTCCCAGAGATAGGGATGGTCTGACACAACAGTGCTGCTCTCCCACACAGACTGCTCAGAGATGCTTTGATATCCGTTGATGTTGCTACAAGGCTCTAAATCCTCCAGTGTTTTAATCTCTCTTCAGGGGCTTTCTCCAGATCCACTGAATATAAAGAGCTACTGATATATTCAGGCAAATATTTACAGTGTCACACTTTACAGCAGGACTGAGACTTCCCAAACTGTCTCTTGGAGCTGAATGACCAGTATTTATGACTGTTAATGGAAATCAATTGCCTCAATACTCCACAGAGCTTTGCAAATAATCACTGGAGTCCATTGACTTGGAAAAGTATGCTTTTTTCCTTTCTCTGCCTATTAGTTACCATCTCAAGCAAGTTGAAGTTGTAGAACATGTGTCTTTCTACCACAAAATGGTTTTGAAATGCCATACAAAATTTCGACCCATGCAGAAATATGTCTACTTTAGCGAATTTTCAATTTTCCCTTTCAAAATAATTTTTATATTTTGAAATGTATTTTCTTTGATATTGCAAGTGGCAAACACATATCCTTGATTTTTGTAAAAAGCAGCAAGAAACTGATTATAAGGACTAGTGAAATTAGTATGAGACCAGTTTTAAATGAGAATTTTGACACAGAGATAAATCCCTTACTTCACAGGTTTGAGAAAATTTCTTCTTACAAGATTTCTTGAACCTTTCTCCCAAGCAAGTGGTGCCCATCTATGTTAACTAACAGCCATCACTGACAGCCTCAATTCTTGTCTTATCTACTGGATGGATTTTGCCCTGAAAAGTCATTTTAGTCAATAAAAGTAGACCACTGAGAAAATCTGTAAAACTCAGCTGGATAGCAGAGACACAGTTCTTTTATAAACTAGCAAATTCTAAATACCCACTGTTTTACATTACATTTATTTTAGTTTGAAATAATTCAAGGAAGAAATCTCAGATAACGAAGGACTAGTGAATGTAGTTCTTTTGGAAAAGTTTCTGATTAAAAAAGTTACATTCAAGCCCACTGAAGACTAGTTAGCACTGCTGTTATTACCCTGTGCCTGGTTCTTCATTTTTCATATTCCGTTTCCATTCCAATAAAGCTCTGAATGACTTCTGCCTGGGATACAGTTCAGTTCAGCTTCAACTGACTTAAAATAAGTAGAGTGCACAAGTGTGTAACAAGAGTGGCTAGAAGACAGTTCGCATGAAGCTCTATTTTTAACATCTACAGTGACAGTGAATGCAATCAGTGAACCTCAAAAAGGAGGTAAGAAATCAGGGTGTGATTTAAAGAAATGTCAAAATGAATATTTTCCAACCCAGCAGATGTCTTATTTGAGCATGCAAACCCAATGTGTTATTAACTAGTTAATATCATCAGATCATGGAATATACGTGTGGCACGTGGTGAAGGTATGAGCTCTCAAGTACAGTCCCAGGAGGCTAGCTGCTACACTCCCAAAGAGAGGGAGTCTAAGGAGAATTAAGTGCAGCTTCATGGAAGAAAGACCAAATCTGTGCAGGCTGAAAGGAGGTTGTCAGCTTCAAAATACCCTTAGTTTGTTGCAGAACCTCTGGTGGTCTATCTGGTAAAGTGAATGAGCTGGCAAATAAGGTGGACTGGTAGGGAGTAGCCACATCATGGAATCACAGAATTGTCAGAGTTGGAAGGGACCTCTAGAGATCATCTATCCAACTCCCCTGCTAAAGCAGGATTGCACAGAGCACATTACTCAGGACGGCACCCAGGCGGGTCTTGAAGGTCTCCAGAGAAGCAGACTCCACAACCGCCCTGGGCAGCCTGTTCCAGTGTTCTGTCACCCTCACCATAAAGAAATTTTTCCTCATATTCGAATGGAACTTC
>VXBW01005695.1:1371047-1406859 GCA_013400375.1 Thinocorus orbignyianus
TTTTTTTTTTTTTTTTTGGTGATGTTCAGCAGAGTATCTTCTTCTTTTCATCTTATTTGATGGATTTTCCCCTAGCTGTTTCAGCCCTCTTGTTCCCTGAAAAACAGCTTAGGGCTACCTTGTTTTCTCCTGTTAAGGTGGCATCATGAACCTTCTCTCTGTATCACCACATGATCTCACACTGACAGCTTTGAGAACAAAGCCCTGCTTTAACTGTGAGTTCAGTCTTCAGGGCTCCACACCTGCAGAGTTCAGTTAAACTCACTGAGGTCTTGCACCTTTCTGCTGGGGAGCGGACAGGGTGAGAATCTGCTGAGTAGAAGGCACAGAGAATACCCTGAGCCGTAGTTGGATGTGTATCACATACCTCTTTAATTCCATTTCAAATTCAGCCTCTGAGTTTAGTCAGGACATGCAATATGTTTGGTGCTGGTTAGTAATAGAGACACATAGTACCTCCAGGGGTAACCATGGCATAAGGAACAGAATGGAAAAGAACAAAACAGAAAAGAATATTGCATACACATAAAGAAGATAAAAAAAATAACATTCTTTTTCTAAGGTGGAGAGACGATCCCATAAATTCCAAATAAACTATATTTAGGAGGAGGATGTTGAAACCTTCCAGAGGAAAAAAGTTTATAAACTGATATGTGTATCTTATATAGATAAAATATCATACATTTCCTTCTTAAGAGATCAAAGAAATGTTAACTCTGCCCCAGAAATGAGTATAGTACAGTGCTAGAACAGCTGTGTTGCTTAACTGGGTGGTGTGTGCAGTGTAGCGGCTGTGCTGTGAAATGCCCAAGCTCTATCACATGCAGCAGGGACATGATGCTGCTTCCTGGCATTGTAGAAGGCTTCTGCCAGGTCCAGGCTCCATGGATGTGGGACTTGAGGGCACTGAAACCCTTCAGACAGGGAAGGAACCAAAGCCCAGCACCACAGCTTTGAATTCTCATTCTCCTCCAAATCATTATCCCTGGGGCAGACTCATCAAGGACACGACTACTTTGGGCTCCTCCTGACATGCCTAGCTCCATGGAGAACTTCTCTTAGGGGAGTTCTCATGCTGATCCCAGCTGTCTGCCCATATGCTCCCACAGATCTGGTCTTTCAGAGCAGGGGGAAATGTATCTGGAAACTACTCCTCATGCCGGAGACTCCACCTCAGGAGGGCTACCCAGCAGGAGCCAGAATCTCCTCACTTCAAGCAGTGTCTCCCACCCACATCTCTGGTTACTGAAGGAGATCATTCCCTAAGCTCTTTGATCTGACTTTCCTCCAAACTGACTAAATCCCTTCATTATA
This sequence comes from Thinocorus orbignyianus, assembly GCA_013400375.1. Classification (NCBI taxonomy): domain Eukaryota; kingdom Metazoa; phylum Chordata; class Aves; order Ciconiiformes; family Thinocoridae; genus Thinocorus; species Thinocorus orbignyianus. The sequence continues at coordinate 1,372,362 of VXBW01005695.1, forward strand.
TACCCTCTCTAGCATATTTTTTTTCAGCTTTGCAAAAAGGGAAGGGCTCCCTGGGAGAAAACCTCACAAGATTTTTGCTATTTTTGCAGCACTAGAACATTAATGCAGCATAAGGGATAGGATTGCTACAGCATGTGACTCTGTAGCCATCATGCAAGACCACCTAACTCTCATATGCCCACAAAATGCATTGGGACTCAAATTTGTGCAACTTTTATTCTGATATTTTCTCCTTGTTCAGTCTTATGTCGCATCATTGCTATGAGTTCACACCTGCCATACTCCACCAAGGTAGCTTTCTGCTTTTCTTTTGCCTTCTTTCACCATCTGTCTTTCTCCATTCTCTCATCTTTGTGCAGAAGATGGATCTTCCCAAGCACATCGACAAACTTTAACTTTCTTTTGAGGGGAAAGTCATAGCTGTGTTAATCATTGATTCTCCTACTGCGAAGGAAGCACCAGGGAGCTTAGGCCAGTGATGGCATCCTCTTGTGCTAGATGCCTACAGAGATACTTTTACTCCAAAGCAGGTACAACATGACTGTTAGTTCCTCTTTTTACATGATGTACAGAAGTACAGCAAAGTTAGGGTGAGAGCCATGAGCAGAAGATCCCCCAGCCTGGTCCGTATAGTGCAGCACTGTAGCTTCTTCCCTGTCCAAAGGAGAACATACCAGCAGCCCTCTGTGAGAGGCAGGACATTTCCTGTAGCAGTTAGTGGCCAGCACTGCCAAAACAGTAGTTCCCTGGGGACCAAATGGCTCCCTTGAACAGCATCTTTTAAGTTGCGGTTCTATCAAGAAGCAAAGCATTGGCCCTGCCTGCCAGGGAGGAGGCATCCCCATTTTACCACAGACCCTGCTAGAAATGTCACACACGCTTGGTCTCCATATTAACAGCTTTCAGAGACAGGGACCCTTATCTACAGGGTAATATATGACATTTTTGAGCACTTAGTCATGAAAAGAGGGTAAGGGGGCTATTTTAATGATTTTTTTAACCTGAAGGGAGCTTGTACCATCTGTCCTGCTGACAGGTTCACTGAGGAGAGATGTCTATGATTTGTCAGCTGGGTTTCACACACTCACTTGTGAATCCTGTTCATGAACAGGATTCTTCTACCTTGCACTAAAGCTACTTTCTTCTTTAATTGAAGATAATGCAGAGATCCTCCCATGTCTAATATCTGGAAAGGCTTGGGCTTCCATTTCCCATAAGTATTGTCTTTTTTTAATGTCCTCACCAATTTCAGTTAGAGTAATTTCTGCTTTCTAACTGCCCAAACCTGTCTCTATAATTTTCACTAGAGAGAGCTAATTTTTATCCTTCTCTTCTCATTCAGTATTGTTTCAAACAGCCACCAGGTTTCTTCCTGTCTGTGTTTCAGGGTGTGAAAGGCCAACATTTCATGAGCTTTATGTTTGCAGTATGTGAAATGCTGAATGTCAATACATTTGACCACAGTAAGCAGAAGAGACTTACAAGGGCATTGGGCACCACTTTTGTGTTTCCACAAAGATATTCTTCTTTGGTTTATAACAAATAGTGAAGTCCATGATGATTTACTGTCACAATCATTCATGTGATTTTGTGTCCAGTTTAAAAGAAGTCACTGCCCAATGGACGAATCCTACATATAAATGAAAGCATATAGAAAGACACACTTCTTGACTTTTTACAGAAAGAGGCTCATCTGCATCTCAAATTCAGTAATTTTGTCTTTATTCCATTGGCCCTTCTTCATGTCCAGCAACTGCCCGTGATGATGAAGATCTCTCATCACAGTGCCCCTCTCCTACTTGAGAGTACAAATGGGTCTTGATTCAGCATCTCCACTGCAGGAAAATGTAGTAGAGGTAAATCTTCCCTTGGCTTCTCCTGTCACTTCCAGGAACAGAAAAGACCCTTAGGTGAAGGAGCCAACCAAAGCCTTTATTGCAAGTGATACTATTCAAGCAGGGAGCAAAAATGCAGTATAATGATTACATTGAAGAGCACCTCAGAGAAAGAGGATGGAGTAATCTAAGAAAAACGAAGACTGAAAGCAGTAGCTGACACTTAGTCTTGCATTATAGCCCATGGGACAGAAGGCAAAAATATAGTAAATTACCTGTAAGATGTCACTTCTTCCTAGAATGAATGACTTCTAAGATACTGACAATACAGTGAAATGAATGAAAGATTCTCCCTTTCTGTCTTTAGAGAACTGATTAATAACTTACATGCTTCCTTGTACAGCAATACTTTAGTCAATATTTATAGAACAATGCAGTAAAGCAGCTTCAAATTTGTTCCCTACTTGATAATAAATAAAGATGGTATTTAGATTTCTAGTTGCCTTTAAAACTGTCTAATCTTCTGGTTTTATGTGATTTCAGCCTGAATAATTTAGTACCAAAAGAAAGCTTGCCCCAAAACATATGAGGTCTCAAAACATCCGGAAATCAGAGAAGCAAAGGAAAATGTTCAGTTGTGCAATGTAACCATGTGGCACATCCAGACATTTTACAAGACAGGTGAAAAATCAGGGAAAAATTTTATTTTGTGTCTCTGTTGCTGATTATGGTATGATAAATAAGAAGGTACTAATTACAGCTGTTACTGCGGCAAAAGTGTCCGGTCCTTCGTTCTTTCTGTGTGCCTTGCTCCGTCCTAGATCCAGCAGTGTCAATAAAAGCCATGTATCTCTTCTCCCTCTTTTCTCAGTTTGGACTAAAGTAACGGATTACACTTGGGTGTAATAGCCATGCCTATGGAAACAGAAGAGCATAGAACTCCTTTATTTTCCTTCATGGGAGTATGCCTGTTTCCTATTCTTCCATTATATCATATGCTTATCACTCCAACATCATGCTTCTTGGTCACAGACTAAAGTCTGTAATCTTAAGTATTTTGAAGTTCTGTAATAAAACAGAGATATTAACCTTCACTGAAAGCTGTCCTTAGTACTATTTATGTTTTAATACACTCTACTTTTCCTTCATTGTTACAGGTTATCTGGCATTCACCTCAGGTATTCCACCTCTTTCTGTTCTGCCCATGAACCACCGGAAATCTCACTACATCTCACCTATCTCCAAATCACTTATTAAATCACACTGTATTCCTCAGAAGTGAGTAAAGCTAGTCATACCCCTACAAAAGGATTTCTTCCATTACTGTTTTTCTGACAGAAATGGGTAAATCCATTCTATTTCTCTTCTGAAACCTAAATTCCATTTAGAGATAAGGGAAGGGATCAGATGTGTGTGGGGTTAGCTGCACCACCAAACTGAAATGGCCATGAAGTAAAAGTTAGCAACCCAACTTGAAAAGGCTGAAGGTGGACAAATTGCAGACCAATCCTGCAGAGCTACCGCATGCAAGGCAGCCAAGGACCAGGGAATTGGAATCCAAACAAATTTTGATTTACAAGACCTGTGTTTCAGACGACAAGGCACCATCACATCCCATCACAACACCAGCTGTGCTACTGACCTTTAGACCACACATCACCATGTCAGCTGAGCAACCACGTTATAAATCACTGCAATAATAATTGAAATGTAGTAGTCAGTCCCTGAATACTAAACTAGTACTACAAAATAAAGTTCCTGACTTTATTTAAGTTCATTCCTAGAGGACCTGTGTAATCCAGGGTCTCCTTCCCCTATGAACACGTCACTAACATTATGTTTATTTTGTTCATTCACAGGTTTGACTAACGTACAAATTTCTTTCAAAAACACCCAAAGAAAATCCAGAAAAAGAAGCTTTTTGCCTCGGTCTATTTAAGATAGTTAGTTCCTTTTGGGTACATAACAGACAATTAAAACTCCCCAGCATGAGTTAACCTTCTACAAAGCAATGGGTATGCAGCAGACTTCAGCAGGAAGCAGCTGTAGCAACACGGTAATAGACAGAACTACTTGTGCAGCTGGTCCCCACTCTGCACTGTGGTAAACCGTCTGTCTGAACCTAAGGGTCTTTGGCTCCAGCATCTGAGTGGCTCAGGTACCATCTGGACTCCAGTGACAACAGCGCAGAGGGAAAGACAGATGTGTTAGTCAGCATCTTTAAATATCTTTAAATCCTTCCTCCATCTCTCCAAACTGGTAACTTAGGTTTCATTCATTACTTTACTTCTCTAAGAACTATTGATTTTTGAAAACACGATGTTTCCACCTGTTTGACAGAGTAACGCTGATGACAAAGAAAGGACCCCAGAAATGCAACAGTTTACTGCCTATTCCAAAGTGCATCAGAATTAATAGAAAACTACCCATGCTCTCCAACAAGCTCCGGCTCAGGCCTGGGAGACAAAGAGGTTCTGTTAGCCACGAGTTCTTTTTACAGTATCTTGTATGGTACCCAACAGGACCCTGCTGTAGGATCTCAAGAAAGCACTAAGCAGATCAGCCTTTTCAGGGCTGAGAGGACTCAGCATCCTCTACAGCCATGTGAGAGATGAAATCATAACATGCCTGAAATAAGGTTAACTAAGGCTTCCACAGGCCACAGATAGCAAATGGAGCCAGGATCTAGCACCAGTGTGTGTCAACATGCATAAATGAGTGAGACAAATCCACACACCACTTAGAGTTCATCTAAAACCAGAAGAAATGGGTTCTCCTGTCAGCTCTGTCCCACCACCTTACCTTGCCTGTGACATTTCGGTTCCTGAGCCTTGATTTTCCTGTATAATGAAGAGGACCTTCACAATATGTTTCCCTGCCCAGTCTCTTTCGGTTGGTAGCTCTTTAGGACCAAAGCCGGTCCTTACTTTGGAATATAGAAAATACTTTTGCTTGGGACCTAGTCTTGTTAAAAGCTTCCAGGCATTTACCATAGTAATATTTGGTCAAGGAAAAATGTTGAATAACTTTCCTCACTCCCTAATGGCTGGCTGCAAGTCCATTGCAAGACACTTTCCAAAAATTCTATGAGCAAAATCTAAGTAAACACTCCACTATTTAGGCTTTCCCATTCTCACCTGTGCAGACTATAATCCTCACTCAGGTCTGGGTCATGGCATGTTGATGAGTACCTGTGTAGTCATCAGTAAGTGCCCACAACATGGCACCCAAGAAGGGGGCTGCAGCTTCATCAGTACATTCAATCAAGACGTAGTTGCTGGAGCCATTACATTGCAGACAGCTCCTGCACTGTGCTATCAAGATTGTAATGACACCTCTTGTTTTGCTTTTCAGCCATCATTTTGGTAATGAATAAAGGCTGGTGGAAACGTTCTACTTTACAGACAGGTGACAATCCAGAATGGAGACTCTGCAGTGCAGGGAGGCACTAAAACTTTATAAGAAAATGTATCTGTGTGCATGTTGGGCTCTTGAGGGATTTTAATTATGAAAAACCAGATTTTTTCCATGGGAAAAATCCTTTGCTTCCTATATGTGGGTCAATTATAGAAATTCTGTTATGACAACTTCAAATACTCTGTTGAACAGGGAATTAATAGAAGGACAGGTCAAGGGATGAAAGGAATGAGAAAAAGACTGAGGGAAAGTGAGGGAACCCAATGTTTGCTGTTACCAGCAACTCAGAAGATCTATGCTTGTTGTGACCTGTCTTGTCAAACACTAAGCACGAAGCTCAATGACACTGCATCCTAATTATGAATCTTCCCAAAGTTGTTAGATGTGAACAGTGCTTGTTAGCATTCCTGAAAGTATTTGTAAAGGGGGAGTATTTGTAAAGAAAAGGGGGTTGCTCTGCGTTTGTTTCTTTTTCAGCTGCGAGGTCAAGAAGGTGCAATTTTAATTGGTTTATGAGCATGACTTGGCAGGGACAGAGAAGAGATGAAAATGACTTTTGCACACATAGTTTTTGTGCAGTAAAGTGTCAGGCTTGGCAGATTAGTATCTACCCTGACCCTACCACAGATTTCCCAATTACTGGGACACATCCTTTGCTTTCTTTGTCCTGCAGTGAGGTTTCTAAAGTTGAGGAAGCTACCTTGGGTAATAACCCCAGTCAGCAGATTACTTCCTTAAGGAAACTTGGAGCCTGAAAAGAAGGACAGGCTACAAAATGGAAATTGTGCTGGGGCCTTTCTATGCTCTGCTATGTCTCCTCAGATTTCTGGGGTTGTTTTGGAGCGGCATATAGTAAAACAGAATAGATGGGTACTACTGTCTAATTATAACACACTCATTATTTACATAGCAAGGTGCTGTGAGTCTTGTACTTACGGTGTCTTTTGCTCAGAGAATCAGTAGTTACTGCTGTTTGCAGGAAATCTTGATGAGTAACATAGTGGTGACAAGAGTACAACACTGATATCCTGTGCCTGGCTGTACCAATCCTGTCTGTTTCAGCATCCCTAATGAATAAAGAAACAAAGAAACTCTAACTGTGATGCTCATATTACCTGAGACTGAAATATATAATCTAGTCAACAACGATATATGCAGCTAGTTTACTTGAGAGCTTCTGGCCCAAGCTGTGAAAGTTTCAAGGCTGAGGCTCCCTCATGATCCACTGAGCACTTTAAGCACATTAACAATGACAGTAACAGGCAATAACAAATGAATGGTGATTTTGCAATGACTTTCTGAAATATTCCACTTCTGTAATGCATGGATCAGTGCTTGGAGTAAAGGGAACATCTCAGCCCAGTCACCCATGGGGCCGTTGGTCCTTCCTCTAAGGCAGGCAGGTATGGGTAAGGCTGGGGTTGAGTGGCTTTGGGTTTGTAGCATTTGGGGCTTTTGGCACTGGGAATATTTAGAGAGCAAATTCTGCTATAAATCAGCTCAAATGAGGGCACAATTGTGTGACCTTGGTGAGGTCCTCCACTCCCTCAGTGATGGGACAGGTCTGGTGCTGACCCTTTGCCCTACTAGGTACCTCCTGGTGGCAGAGAAGGGGTCACACAGACACCAACACGGATGATGAGGCTGCACTGCAGGGAGCTTGTGTTCATGGCACTCAGCAGACAGACACAATCCTGTCATCAAGGCACAATCTCCTGCCACCAAGGAGGGGAAAGGCTGTGGTTTGATAGTTCAAACCAGGAGATTGCTTAGCATTTTCTGTAAAATATTATTTTCATCTGGAAAAACAATGGGGGTCAGACTTCTTTCTGGCAATATGGTGATCACTGTGATTTTTGCAAGTTGATGGATTTCACTGAGCCATTGAAAATAGTAATTAACCATTTATTACTGGAAGGGGGGGACAAAGGGGAAGAACAAATTGAATCTTAACTAGGTTCATTGTGTCAGCACTAAACACAATTACAACTGCTTTACTGGACACCTTCAATTTTCACCATCATTAAATAGAGACATATTTCAATGACTTATTGAATACAGCCTAAAATGAGACCTTTAGTTTAGAAAAAAAGGCTTCTGTAGAGCCAGAGCTGCAGTTGGCCACAGGGCCCTGAGCCAAAGCCATTATTAACTGGAGTCAATTAGTCCCTTCCTGATTTGAAATTCAGGATGCAATGCCTGGTTGGGGTTACTCAGCTCTTCACTTTTCCACACAGGAAAACATGGTCTATAACAAGACTTCCAACATCTTTGCCCAAATGTGGACACTGTTATATCATGTCACATGAGAGTGGTAAGTCTGGGGTGTATGGGGATCACCTTCTAACAAGCTTTATTTAAAAGTTTAAAAAGTTTTTTAAAGATGCTCCTTTACAAAATTTAGAGGAGTCCCTGTGTCATCATGACACAACAACATGATATTCCCCAGGACCACACGAGCCGAACTCAGTGGATCGAATATCAAATCTCAAGCTCAAGAGAGCCAGGGGCTGATGTAGAGCTGCCTGGACTAATGCAGGTGATCAACATCTAGGCAACGAGGGCTATACTCCTGGTATATTCCTCTGCAGTCACCGCAATCACATTTATTGAACCAATATCTAAAGATTTATTCCCACTTCCGTACATCTCATTTTTACAGAACACTCACACACTTACTGAATATTTAGTGCACATGTGAGTCTATCTCTTTTCAGTTAAGTACCTACTTAATTTTGAACATGAGGTTTAAATACTTTTAAGGTTGCTGGGTATCCAGAGCATATGCTTGACATTAAATATGTGATAAAAAATTTTGCTAAATCCATAAACCAACCTAAAATGTACACATGCAGAAAATGTAAGAAGTGCAGTGGAGCAAATAATAACAATAACAGCAAAAAAATTCACTTATTATTACCATGCTGAACTGAAACATGTTGTGATAGCATTAACACAGAACCCAGGGGACTCTGGCATCCTACAGTAGAACATGATCTGAGAAGAACTACTTGTGCCCACACATTCTCATTCCAGAGAACGGAGCTGTCCTTATAAAGCTGAGCCAGGACGTAGGGACCTCGATTTTAGCCCTGACTTTGGTAAGTGCTCCACTAGAAAACTTGGGCAAGTTCCTTACTGCATTCTGTCAGTTTGTGCACCTGTAAAATACCAATCACCTTTGTAAAGTTCTTCTGATATGTATAAATTCAATAATGAGCACAGCTGACCACATCTCCATTTTTCTGCTGTGCAGTGGAGGTCAATGCAGGGACATCTAAACTTGTCCCATGACCAGAATAGCTGCATTAATTAAGAGGCTGATTGGGTGAAGTTAATTACCACCAAAAAGTCACAAGGTAGGGCATCTTGATTCCAGTGCAATGCCACTCTTAGCTCTACTGGTTTCAAACAGCTCCACGGCAGCCAGCTCCTTATAGGGTGCCCCACACTCATTCATGTCCCCCAGTAACAGCACTTCCCAGTGGAAGAGCAGAGTTCTATCAGCTCTTATGTCCTCCAACACTTTTCTCAGCGTACCAGCTCTGACAATATTTTTGCAACTATTTTGAAACTGAGGTCTAATAAACTATAATTGCTTTTCTCTTCCCATCAAATTGATCAACAGTAGACATCAGAGAGTGCAAAGGCAAGGCCTGGGTGCTTCATACAGCCTTTTCCTCTGCATAGGAGATCAATTCAGGTCAGATTCCAGTTTCCCTATAGCCTCTTGAGCTGAGATCCAAGACTGCAGGTTAGGTCCACTGATATGCACTTCCAGGAGACAGTTTATACTCCTGTTGCCTTTTTGATAGGAGGATTGACAATTTCACAGATTCTTTCACTTCCATCTGTCTCAGCCTCTTTCTCCTGGTTACCCCCTGCAGAGAAGTAAATGAATTCAAGGCAGTGAAGGTCTGCACTGGTCAAATGTACTTAAATGGCTGGAGCCCTCCTCAACAGTTAACAAGTTTGCATTGCTACAAACTTGACTAGATGCTTTGTGACACCTCCCCAGCAGGAGAGCCATTGGTCTTCAGCAGCAAGATTGACCTTGGACAGTTCACACTGACCTCCCACTGTGCGAAATACAGCAGAGATGCAGGGGATCCTGCCACGCAAGTAAACAAAGGTCAGATTCAATTCAATTTGTAAGATTGCTGCAACAGCCAGCACAAAAAGCTTTGCTGAGCTTGGAGTGTAGTTCCTGAACAATCCACAGGGCAAAACAAATAGTTTTGTTGTTGTTTTATTATTATTTTTTTTCAAAATGATTGCCAATCAACTGATGCTAAAAACATTGTTATTACTGGTTATTATTTAGTATGAGTGCACAAAGAGATTTCTCTTATGAAGTGTTTGGATAGGAAGGGGAAAAAATACAAAGAACTGCAGTTAAGTTTACTTTGCAAATCCAGACATCACTTTAAGATGAAATACTGTGGCCAAAAATAAAATTAAAAAAAATATGCTAGTGTTCAGGCTTAGAGCCTTTCCTGAAAAACACAGCTTTTTCAAGCACCAAAAAATCCCCTAATATCTGGAAAAAACAGTGTGCAGTTTTGAGGCAGCTGAGTGTGCCCTAAAAAACACACAAGCTTCTCATTTTAATCAGAGTTTGAGACCAAGTTATTGTGAATGAGAGTGGGTGTGACCAAGCCCCACCTTGTTCCTTCATTTGGGGAACCTGGGGAAAGCAGTAATAAAGCCACTTCTTTTCCTCAGAAAAAGCTTTGGAGAGTGGTGGAGGATTCTCTCTGAAGTGTGTGAAGTGTTGCTGGTTGTCTTGTAATTTAGCAGGAATGTTTTGTCTTCCTGGTGTATTTGGGGTTTGTTTGTTTGGGTTTTTGTTGTTGTTGTTGTTGTTGGTTGGTTGGTTGTTTAACTCTGAATGCAAGATTTTGGGAGAGTTTCTCTGGAATTGAGGCTTAGAAACCTTTGCATGTCAGACAGATTGCTTCCCTTCTTTCTCCTTTGACTGAGAAGTTGCTTGTTTAACTGTGGGGGTTTGGCTGTGTGATTGCTGTATATTACCCTACTTCAGCAGTGAAACACCCTGTATGGAAACTCAAGGGCTGTTGTGCTATCTATAGGGTAGTGAGGATACTGGAGGTTTGCACTTGGGAACAGCAAATAAGGAGCTGCTGAATTAGGGCATTGAGCAACCAAGTACCGACATTCCAGGTAGGTCAGGCTGATGCATCACCTTCTGCCTGAGGTTCACTTGAAATTTCTCCTGGTAAGTGTCAGGAGTCCTGCAATTGGAGGCCTTGATGATAAGAATGAGCTGCTGCTTCTTCGTTTGCCTCCACATAAAGTTCCTGCAGTAGAAAAAGAACAGGAGATGCGCCAAGATCCTCTAATCCAGTTAGAGCTGGAAAAAACAGACCAGGGATGTGGTCCTCTGTTTTGCTGTTATCTCCCCAGGTGCCTGAGCCTTCAGCATCACTTGCATGTCACTTGGTGTTCTGTCCTTTCTAGGTTTTCATTGTATAACTGATCTTCTAAATGAGTGATTAATTTCTGGACTTCCCACAGATATGGCTAGTGTACAGGCTAAGATGCATTTTCTCTGCCATAAATATTGTGAATCATAATACTTGTGCAAGCAAGCTACTGAAGTGTGGTCTAGGTGGAATCATTGAAAAGTCCAAAACTTTTTAGCTCTTTTGGTCAAACATCAATCCAGTCCCCTTCAATTCCACATTAATGACCTGGCTGAAGGAATAGTTGTGCTACTAATTGAATTTGCAGAGTGATATCAGGCTGGAAGGGGCTGCCAGCACTTCGGAGGAATGGATCACTGTCAAAATTATCTGAAGTTAGTGGAGAAATAAAGGCAGAAAAATAACTCAAAGACAATGAAAAACTGTGTGGCTCTATAAGATGAGTCACAACTGGATCTGCACGTTAGGAGAGATCTCGAAACTAAATTTACTAATGTCATACAGGAAAGTAAACTTTATTCTAAACACATATATAAGGGGAAGGTCATAAGGAACACAAAAAAAATAACATGTAATTCTTCCTTTCTGGTGTGAACTAGCAAAGAGTGGTGCACCATGTCCATTCTGGAAAAGGGAAAAAAAATGTGAACTGAGTGAAGAAAGGGGAAATAAGAATAGTCAGTGGATTCAAAAACACGAGCTGTGAGGAAAATCTCAAAAAATATTTTCTCAGTCGAGTGAGGAGAGGCACAACAATCTTCAAATAAATAAAAGCTGTGTACAGAACAAAAGATCATTGGCTTAAATTGTGACAGGCATGATTTCTGGGCTCAATTCAGTCATATAAACAGAGATGTTTGAAGCCATTTGAGGTGCTTCAGAGTATGTGATATATTTCTACAAGGCTGCAAACATGACACGGGTACTACAGCAGATCAGACCTTTCTGGTAGCTGGAGATAGGCTGACAAGATAAGCAGCCTTAAAGGCTGCACGGTACCAATTATCTGGCTTCCCAAAGCCTCTGCCAGGCAGAGTGAACATCCCTAATTCAGTTAGTATTCTCTCTCTTTCCTCTCCAGGTAAGTAGGGTTTACTGGGAAACCTGTAAAGCCTGTCCTGGTGAAGTCTGCTAGAAGAGCATCAGGCATGGCTAACCAGAAGTGAAGTTCAGAACCCTCAGAGTATCTCCAGCCTCCCTGTTGTTGCTGTTGCAGGTAGATTGATGGGATGAAATGCCTTCAGCAATTATTATTTAGTATCAGGGCTTAACATGGCTGTAGTGTGCAAGATGGGCAGTATGAGAATTTCTTCCACAAGAGATGTATTGACTTGATGTGACACCTGTGAGAAGGGGCTGCACAAAGCCATGTGGGCTAGTAGGAGAGGGACACTGCAAATGTGTTTGTTACTTATTTGGATAGCTTGAATTAGAGGATGGTAAATCAATATACAGAGGAAAGGAACTACATAGGACAGTTGAGGATAGCAGGGAGCAGAAGAACAAACAGGACACAACAATGCACCCTGAAAATTTCTTTTCCTGTTCCAACACTTCTTTAATTTTTATATTAATTCCCCTTGTCCCTCCTTCGCTCTCTGGTATACAAGAAGAGCAAGATAATTTGAACAAAATTTTAAAGAATATTCACATTGATCTGGAAGAAGAAGGATTCCACCCTACATGGCTTCGGTTCAAGCTATTAGCATTGCTTCTACTGTAAAAGGACTACATTTTGTTGTCTTCCTTCTTATAATTCAGGCCAAAAAGGCTGGTGAGAAAAGGAAAAGGAATAATTTATTTCAACTTTGCAGCCATGTCCAAACATCTAGATTAAGAAGGCGGTTTGTGGTCTGTGAAGCTTTCAACGCACAAATCATAAAGGCACATGATGAGTTTCTGGCTAACATCCGTGGTTGGGGAGTGTGATGGCTGCTTAGCAAGTGGGGCAGCTGGACTGGGAAACATCAGAGAGGGGGAGAAACTTGATGTGCAGAGACTGTTCAACATATGCTTACAGATAACAGTGCTGACACCTTTAAAAAATAAATATATTTTTAAAAAAACCCTTCCTTTAGCTTCTCAGCAGAGACAGCAGTGTATTTCCTTTAAAAACAAAAACATAACGTTTGTTTCATTTCCTTCTCACTGCCAGGAGCCTCATGGTGTGCATAATTCCTGGTACCAGATTTGGCAACTCATAACAGCCCTGCTTGCTGAGAAAAACGTGCTTCCCATTCTGGGGAGCACTTTCAGTCTCACGTAGCTTGAAATCAGGAGTTGCATCCCTGAAGGAAATGAAGGAGTTGAAATGGAGGCAGAAATTCAATGTTGTGCAGCCCCTCGGAGGCTGCACATGGGCAATAATAAAACTTGCACTGGCACCTGCAAAGAGGAGAGAGCTTCAACTCCACCTTTTGCAGAAGCAGCAAACGTTTCTCCAGGAGCAAAACTCACAGAATATTGGAATATAAGGCCCTTCCATTAGGATCGAAACAGTCACAGCATGCCCACCTCTGTCTACATGGAAAGCTGACTTAATTTTTCCTCTGTTTCTTCACTGTCCAATTGGTGCATAAAACCCTCCAGCAACTCTGTTTCTAAGATATTATTTAGTAACCCTAGCATGAAATGTTGAGAGGAAAAGTGCCTAAACTGGCTGAAGTAGCATCAGAAACTGAAAAGGCATCTAGATATCTTCTGTATATTTAATGTTTCAATCAGAAATACACTCTCCATGCTTCAGTTTAAAGACAGAGAATCTCTAGTCTGCAATACTGTGAGCTGGAGATCACACCAGGGGGGAAAAAAAGAAAGAAAAAAAAGACAGAGTTGAGAAGACTATCATAACTGCTATAACCACTTAATTAGCTGCTAGATCAGCCACTGTAGCAGAGCAGGATTTATTTGGGAGACAAATGGGATTTCAGGTTTCTGTCTTACTGTTTTATGGTTCTCATTGTGAGATAAAACAAGTAAAATAACTCAGAGTAAAATACCAGTATAGGTTTTACGCAATGGGTGGTTTCTTTTCCTTCTCTTACCATCTTCACCTGTCTCAACCTGCTCTCCTATTTAATGGAAACTCAGCACTTTCTAAAACTTTAAAAGTCTGAAATAAAAACTAAAAAGCCATTGCAGAATCATAGAATCATAGAATGGTTAGAGTTGGAAGGGACCTTAAAGATCATTGAGTTCCAACCCCTCTGCCCTGGGCAGGGACACCTCCCACTAGTAAAAATCTGGCAAGTTTTCATGTTTCTGGCATGAGTAAGCATGAAGGGCTCACAACATAGTTAAGAAATATTTGCGCATTGCGGATTGGCTTCCTTTACACTGTAGGAAATACTAGGAGAAAACCGGAAGAAAGACGCGAATTTCCTACCCGTCATTGTTATGTGTAACAAAGCATGGCTGTGCTATTAGTGTTTGCTTCAGTAATGGGTGCCCAAGCTGTGGCTGTTCCCTGTACTTTGCATGTCTGAGCTGACACACAGTGCTTCAGCTCTTCATCCTGTGTGGCTAGAGCCAGTGCAATTCTGTTGTCCAGTTGCACTTCCCACCTGAGGAGTCTCATGAGATGCCACCTGCTGTGCCCATGGTCAGAATATGTTCTCCTTTAAGGGATAGTACAGAAAGCCCAGCCTACCCTGTAAATTAGCCTGCTGCCTTTCTGCCTCCCTGGATGTTTTGGCCATTGCACTGTAATTTTCTTTTGCCTGCTGCAACCACTCTGCTCTTCTCAGATGCTGTAGCTGTATCAATAAGTCACACAATCTTTCTTCATAGGTTCACATCTTCATGGCACTCCTTGCAATGCCCTTGAAAAGTAATAAGGTAATAATGCTGCAGTAATCTGTTATACGCTCATCTACGATAGTCATAAACCAAAGGAGTCAGATTGCTCCATCAAGGCAGCCGTGATGCAGGTGCAGGAAGAAGAGATGGCTTTCAAATATTTCCAGCATCTGGATCCAAACTTGGATTGAACCAAGAATGGGAAAAGTACATGGACCAATTTCGGGACTATGTGGTTACGTATCAGGGTTAGAAGCAAGTGAGATGATGATGTACAAGGATAAAATTTATTTTCAGTGTAATGTAGAACATGTGGATATTTAACTTTGGCAACTAAAGGGGTGAAATCAATTACCTGACTTTATCCTTAAAACTAATAGCTATCTTTCAAGTCCATTCCCTAACTTGTTATTTTAAAGGGTAAATGCACAAATTTTCTTTTCTTTTTTTTTTTTCCTCTTTATTTTTTAACTCGGGATACCTATACTGCTATTGTGTGGTGTTCAAATGTGGCTTTTTTACCCATTCTCATTGTGTTTCTAGATAACCCTACCTGTAGAAGAGCAATTGACACAGAAAATTGCTGTGCACAATGATGAACCAAAAATCTGTCTAGCCCTATATCCTGCCTCCTTACCTCAGATAAAAGCAGATCTTTAAGGAAAAGGATATATAATAATACTTCTTTCAAGGACTCTTCCATTCTCCAGCAATGTGGAGCTCAAGGGTTTCAAATGCTTGGTATTGAATTGTTTGCAGTGGAGCAGAGTGTCATTTTATGGGTTTTTCTCTGATATATCTTACTGGAAATGTTTTCTGTCTGTCTTTCATAAAAACCAGTTTTCTCTTTATTCATTCTTTGTTGTGATCCTCACTTGAAAAAGAAAATAAGCTTAGCTAAAGAATACTTTGGGCAGAGTTAACAAAACAATTGGAAATTATCAGAAGACATTTCAGATATCTGATTAATCTGATTTCCTTCATATAGAGACTTGAGGCTCCCGTGTCTTTCAGTTCACTTGGTACCTCAGACTGGGCAAGAAAGCTAGAAAGATCTTCACTGTCACCTTCTAATTTGCAGCTGCTGTCTTGGATGTTAATACTTTCAAGAGCTCTGTTCTCCTGACTGTTCATAGACATTATTTCTATCAACATTCTCACAATTTTCTAAGCCTCCCATTTCAAAATGCTTAAGAAATTACTCACTGACACAACATGGCTAAGCAGGGGATAAGCACTGATAATTTCAGAAAACTAGTCACGAATGAAGCATCAAATTTTGGACCTCAAATAATTAAGAAATTACATTACCCTCTGAAATGCATAGGATGCTTCAAGCTCCCATCAGCTTGTTCTCTGCTGGAAGCACACCTGTTCCTAGCAAAATCTGCTTTACTACACGGCTTTCTAAATTTCAGATTTATAAGACTGCATTTATGACTAATCCGTGACTGCACAGGGACAAGCAGCAGTTAAAGAATCACTTAGTTTCACTCTAGGCTCTGGGGTGTATTTTGGAGCAGACTGGGGTAGATGAACAGCAGTGACGAACGTGAGGATGCTGTAAGCCGATGTCAGCAGGTACGAGCACAAGAAGAAAATGACAGCCATTAATACAGCGCTGGCTGTTAAACTCTAAATGAGCCTGAATGCAGTTCTCTGAAATGAATCTATTTCCTTTTTCCCCAAAGTGTAAAAGGTCTCTGTGCCTGAAGAAAAGGAGGGACGCTGTCACTGTCAGAGGAAGACTGTTATCTGTAGGGAAGGTCTTTGCTTCATCTTCACTTTCCATTAATCAAGCAGTTTTTATGGAGAGGTCAGGAAAGGCTAGCGATACAGGTTCTTCACTGCAGGGAGACAGCAGGGCAAAGTGGATTTTGATGGAAAAAATGCATATTGGGTTGACTGAAAGAATTTGTAGGTTTATAGTCTTTTTCCTTATAATTGTTTGTAATTTACAAAAGGCCAAAGCATTTCAGTGACTTTTTTGCACAGTGAGTTTCTACGCTCTGCTTTAAAGCAAACCGGCTTTTACAAACTTCTCTTAATAAAATTCTTCAGAGTAGGTCTAAAGAAAAGAAGATTAAACACCAAAATATCTTTCAGAATAATATTAACTCTTTTTTATTGTTATTAAATGTTTATTTCTGGCAGATTTTTAAAAATCCTTTTAGAATTTAAATAAGGCTTGTGTTGTGTGTTGTGTGGTTTTGGGGGGCAGTTTTCATTGAACATTGAACATGTGTTCATATGAGTGCAGAGGGGGACATTTTGGGGGAGTGATTTTTGTCTCAGGCACCCCTCTTTAGTGTCTTCCATGCCTGCCTGGAATGCACACAGCTATACACAAAATGAAGTAGCCATCCCTGGTTGTGTTCAGGACCAACTACAAGAAATGTATTTTCACTGCACCACAAGTGACTGATGGAGGTTGTGCACTCACCAAATGAAGATCTGGACCTGGATTATCTAAAGGCCCCCTCACAGCTGAGATGTCTGAATTCGTAATTCTGCATCTGAATCTCCTTTTCTTTTGCTTCCTCTTGCTGGTGTGCCTGACACAAAGGAACTCTGAAATAAATCTTCCCAAGAGACCAGACTACAGCATCCTTGCCGTGTCTACTAAAAAGGACCATCTGGTTTTATTCCATGCATTGAAATCAGCACCACGCTTTCAGTCTGCCTCCACAGACTCTGGCTCACTTTTTGAAGGGTTCTATAAAAAAAACCTCTTAAACTTGTTCCTTTATTACTGAAGAAAGAGTGAAGTTGGAAAAAAGCCAGAGAATTCAAAGGTAAGGTAAATGCACTGTTCGTTTAGACCCAGATGCTGCCAAGACTTACGACCAGTGGGTGATTGTGGGTACTTCGATGTGCTGTTGTCTCATTGTGTCCCTCTGCATCCTGCATTTATCACTTCTTTCAGCTGTTTGTGTGCTGCTGCAAAGGTCCATTTTCCCCCAGTCCTCTCTCTTTTTGTCTGCTGTTGCAACGACTATGTTTGCAAAGTGCAGTCTTCAAGAAGAGGCCTTTCTTCACACACACACCTTTTCTGCAATTCCTACTGGGTAAAATAGAACATCCTCAAGAAAAGGTGTTCCCTGCAGCCATTTAGAAATTCCCTTCACACAACACCAAAGGTGAGGAATTACTTATTCTTTCTGTTGGCTTTGCTACAAATCAGTAGAGGCAGTTACTGCTGCCTGGCAGGGCAATTGAATGAAAAGGTTTTTCAGAGGTGGTACTATAAAGGACATTGACCATTGATATAAACTACTCATTAACAGCTTTCTCTGAATTCCCTTATCAAGACTACATGCCAAACAGCAAAGGTCTCACTCTACAATCAAAAGTCAGCAAGAGGTTCATCTTCTAGATCAATTCTGCTGGTAAACAAATGTAAAGAGAGAAGTGTGGTAGAATAATGAGGTAAGGGATCTAAGTGATGTTTAGGATAGGACCTGTGATGTTAAACTAGCTCAGATGTACAAAAATAATGAGCAGTGATACTGAAAATCATTCTTTTGCTGAAGGACTAGACAAACCAGCAGACATACTTAGGCATATAAATATCATGCCAGCAAACTGTTCTATAGACGTGTCCATCTTAGAGGGGCACGGTGGGGCTTGTTATAGTATAGGTAACCAGAAATACTGCAGTATGATTACCTGAGACAGGATGAACAAAATGAAGCTTGCTGCTTTGATAGTCTTCAGTTTGCCTGTAAAGGATCATTATAGCCTATTTTGTCCAGGAAAACAGGGTTTATGGTCTTCTACTATCAGTCTGAAGGCCCAGACTCCAGGTGTCCCCCCAGCAATAAATTCTGAAAACATTATTTCTTCCATGAAAATTTGCACCACAAAAAGAGGAGAACCTACAGGTATCCTTATGGTTTAAAATTCAGCAGGATGAACACGTCCTTCCTAGACACCAGCAAGCCCCGTCACAAATCTGCGTAGGTAAGGTTTCATTCAGTGTGCTGCTCTCAGCAATATTTGTTTATTTAAATAAGCACATGTGATCAGATACTCTGGGAGACTCAGGGGCTAGGTGACATTCATGAGCAATCAGCTTCTCAATGAAGCTGGAATGTGTGGACCTGTGATTAAGGTGGACAATCAGGGAACAGAAAGTGAAATTTCATCATCATGACAGCAGTGTGCTCACAGGGCAAGACAGGCACTTCATTTTCACCTCTCTATTCTGACTCTGCATCCAGAAAATGGACAGTCATTCAAGCAGAAAGAAGAATTTGCAATAAATGATGTATTTGACTTTGGTCCTTCTGACTTACAAAAAGGGAGATTACAGTTCTCACTTTTGAATGGATTTAGTGTGTGTTCTCTGGGTTACCTCCTTTGGTCACCCTGTCATGTTCTAGGAGCTCCAACTAAAGGAGAGAAAAACGAGGAAAATCATAGAATTATAAAGTGGTTTGGGTTGGAAGGGGCCTTAAAGATCATCTAGTTCCAATCCCCCTTCCATAGGCAGGGATAACTTCCAGTAGACCAGGTTACTCAAAGCCCCATGCAGCCTAGCCTTGAACATTTCCAGGTGTGGGGCCTCTACAGCTTCTTTGGGCAACCTGTTTCAGTGTCTCACCACCCTGACAGTAAAGAATTTCTTCCTAATATCTAATCTAAATCTAACCTCTTTCATTTTAAAACTGTTATACCTCGTCCTATCACTACAGTTTCTGACAAAGAGCCCCTCCCATCTTTCTTGTAAGTCCCCTTTCAGTTGTCCCCCCTGCTGAATGGCTACAGGAAGGTCCTCACCTGGAGCCTTCTCTTCTCCAGATTGAATAACCCCAACTCTCTCAGCATGTCTTCACAGGAGAGGTGCTCCAGCCCTCTGATCATCTTCATGGCCCTCCTCTGGACTCATTCCAACAGGTTCACGTTCTTTATGTTGGGGGCCCCAGAGCTGCATGATACTCAAGATGGGTTCTCACCAGAGAGAAGCAGACGGAAAGAATCACCTCCCTTGACCCACTGTCCACATTTCTTCTGCTGCAGCCCAGGATGCAGCTGGCTTGCTGGGCTGCAAGCGCACATTAAGACATTGAAAACGTTTCACTTAGAATGATCCAAGCAGCTACAGTTGGGTTTGTCCATCTACTGTAGGGCCCATGTTCAACCAGTGACACTCCACAGACAGAAAGAGGTAGCGCTGAACTCAAAAATAATTACTTAAAACATGAGGTTCCATTTGTTTTGCCAATAAACCTCTTCAGAAATTATTTCACACATTGCCATAAGCAACTTGATTAAATGTTAGTTAATAACCAAAAATGGTCACATAAATACATCTGCCAATGATAATTTAATTAATTTCACATCATTACTATGTGCCAACTAAATGCCTAATACCATATCTTAATTTAACATATTAATAAACAATATGTGTATAATTAGGTTGGTTATGAAACTTCAAGCCCATCTAGAATCCTGGAAATGCAGGCTGTCTAAGAAGCAGCAGCTGTTTTCTCTTTACCACATCAACTCTAGGATCAAATTATCCAGTAATATAATGCCATGTCATCAATGTAATTATGCTGACACAGAAAATCACATTCTGATGTTACATTCAGCTATTTAAGAAATATTTCCAAATGTAAAGGACACATCTTCACTTAGGCTTTTTATGCTTCAAAATAATGTCATCTGTTTCTGTGGTTCCCTAATGTTTAGTCTGGAAATTTACCTGAGAGTGAAGAAAATCACCAATAACAAAGGAGCCTGATTTACTTCATTAAATGATCCTTTGGCCAGCTTGGTTCCCTATGTTCCCACTGGGCAGGTGAGACTTGATTGCTCCATGCCTTGACTTTCAGCATTATAGCCTCATTTCTTCTCTGACACCCAGTACCAAAGCAGTGCTGACTTCTGCCACATACCTAGAAAAGTTTCCTCCTGCAAGCAGCAGACTCTACCTGCCAATGCAAAGGAGTGGGATATAAGAAACCACCTCCACAAATCAAGCTGTTGAGTAATCCCAGTGCACCAGGCAGCATGAACGCTGGCTGCTCCAGAGCAGGGAAGAAGTCTAAATTTTAATGATAATGAAGGTGGGCAGAGAAGAATAAATACTGTCAGAGTCTGCTAATTATGAAAAGAGATGGATGGCTGCTGTAAATCAGTGTGCTGTGGGGAGAGAGTCTTGAGACAGATTAAAGTTATTATTCATACCGGTGCTGTTCAAATAAATCAATGGAAATTCCATCAGCAGCAGGTTCCATTTTTGTTTCACTTCATGATTTATAGGTTATGCCTTTGGTCTTTTTATCAGAATCCCCTTCTGCTTTATTCCTAACAGGTATGTATAATCTAATCTGAAGCAACCAGATAGTTTCTTGCACAAAAAGATTTTCAAAAACAGCCCAGTAACATGAGAATTCACAAGGCAAGCTGCTTTTTATATTTCATACCCTCTCAAAGTACTTTACTGCGTTGCTCTTTGCTTACATTCCTCACCAGAAAAGCCAGGATTAAAATAGTAATTTCTTCCAAGTTGTTTAGCTTGGTCTTCTACTAAAATAGTATCAATGTAGTCAATCCATGTGACTCAGCTCTTCCTCAGCACATTTTTTTTTCTTTTTTTTTCACCAGTTTCAACAAAATTTGGTGAAAGATGAAGGTCTCGGTGACAATATGTTCCTAGTGGAATGAAAATAGGCACTTAGGTAGAAGACCCTACGTGCTTTATGAGGAAAGCATAGTGTCTCCAGCTCAGATATATTACAGACAGAGAAGTACCTAAGTGGGAAATAGCCAAGGATCCGTGTCCTGAGCTCTGACACACATAAGATTATCGTCTAGCCTATTGAGATGGCAAATTCTGTGTAAAGCTGTCTGTCTTTCTGTGTCAGTGTACAACACTTTATGTGTTGCAAAAGTGTCTAAGTGCTGCTATGGGAGAAACAATAAATGACCCAAAGCACTGGATCAGGAAAGCCAAAAACCTTACATTGCATATTTAGCCTCTGCTTCAAATTATAATTATGTAGCCTCAGGATCTAAATACAGGTAGTGCTGTAAAGTCTTGGTGGGTAGTTATGTCTACCAGTTTTTCTAATGGTGGACCAGATGCAGGAGAAAATGCATAGCTTGTATAGTCAGTAGATTAATGTCCAGACAGTGCCTGAATAGCACAACAGAGAATGGGAAGTAGAAGCATTTCAAGGATAAGCTGAAGTGTTTGACAGAGGGCAACCAGTCACCTCTATTGAACAGACAGGCATAAGCAGGCAGTAATGGGGAAGACTTCTTTGAACAAGAGCAAGGTAATGGTCTGGGCATTAAATGTGAGCAATTAAGGCAATGGTTAAAGACCAGTTCACATCTGCAGAGATCTAGGTTATCATTAGACAGGTGCCTGATGAATGTGTACTTGAAAGGTACAACCTTTACCTGTTAACAACTGTTTAAAATCACCTCTGGCTCCATTATAGGAACAATGATGCAGACAGTAGTAAAACTGGATGGAAAGCATTTATCTGTACCAGTCTCTTACTAGCTTGACAGAGCCACTGAGACTACTCAAGGAGCCCTCCGTATCGCATGCGCTGCTACTAAGTGCCCTCTTGCTTTGCAATTGTAAAAAAAATGTTTTCTACGTTTCAGCAGTCTGGCATAGTGTGTTTAGATACCCTGATCCCAGCAGAGTATTTGCAAACCCAGTAATTGCATATCATTACCTTCTTTTGTTGCTGATGTTGGCTGTGCATTAGTTTACCTGTGGCTTTGGACCACTTAGTGTTAGAGAGGGCTATCTTTAATGGTCTTCTCTCCAATGGTTTGTTTGAAGTAATGCCCATACATCTTTGAGCCTTCCAAGTAAAGCAGCATGCCGCAGAGCTTAATTAAACACGAAATAAAAAAAAAGTCTTTCCCCAGTGAGCTGAGAAAGTTGCATACTGCTGAAGCTGATGGGATGAAATTGATTGTCTGATGTTAACAGGCAGAAAAGGGAAACTTTTGACAGAGGTGGGAGAGCTGTACTTCATAAGGGATAGCACCATTAAAAAGGACATTCACGTATAATCTGCTCAGGTTTTTTTATTATTTCTATATCCAGCAGTGGTTTAAAGTAATTCCCATCCTGCCTCCTGCTGTAAGCTTGGAAGTAAAAGAAGCCAGTTTTATACATTAAAGCAGTACTAATAGTCCTTTTCCTCTCTCATGAACCATTAGCATGGGACCACCAATACTGACAGTATTGGCTGTGCTATTTCTATCAAACATCATACCTGTGCTGGAAATTATTGCAGTATCTCATCCAATTAGTCTGGAAAAGGCACTAGGGCATGTCTTCCAGATGATTCCTACTGACAGACAGACCCACTATTTCGCATGTTCTGGAGGCTCCTTCACACCAGGTTTGGTAGTCACCATTTCAGAGCCCTGAAGACTCTCTTTGCTGTTTGTAAAGGTACAAAGCAGCTGCCTATAGGACTTTGAAATGGTTATATAAGACAGTTTGTAGTTAGCCCATGACAATAGAGGCAGGACTGTTGGATTTATTCCTTTCTCTCCAAAATAATGAAGCACTTTTAAAAAACCAAATTTTTGATGAACAGAATGCCATTGTGGATCTCCATTAATTGCTGAAAGTCACCCTTGAACCTGCTGGAGTCTGGACTGTCACACCAGAGGATGTGCACCCAGTGAGGGTCAGCTGCATGAGCCATGTGTGCAGGGGGATTGGTCCCTGTGCCTACATCAAGAAGCAGTTCCCAGCAGAGCTCCCTGTGTGCATGCTTCTCTATGCTTGTTCGATTTTGATAAGGGTGACATCCTCTCTTTTGAGAGCTTCCTTATTCCAACATCAGCTATGTGGGAACTCACCCCAAAGGTATGAGACTGCTCTATCTTCCTTTCTGGCCAGCCACATAATAGGGATGGTGAGGGTTAGCTTTGGGTGACCCAACTGGTGAACCTAAGGAAGAATCCAGTAGCTTGGGGTGTGCTCCAAGGACAATTGCACTTCTATGGGGTCCTTGCTTAGCAACTTTCAAATCTCCCCCTGCAGCTCAGGGTCTTCTTTGCAAGGACACCCCACTGCCAGGACACACAGGATGGGCTGGCAGCCTCAACCCCCACTGAGATCAGACTGCCTCCAAGAGAAATTTGGAGGCCCAGTAATACAGTTCTTGCTGTTCTGTGTACTCGAAGAGCACTTTGGGGACTGGACTTTTATGCAGCCACGAACACCAGTACAAAGACTGTACCTGAGCAGAATGATAATATTTCACAGGAGTGTAACTACCAGCCTTCCGGCTGTAGTTTGCTATAACTCATTCTTCTCCCCAGGAGTCAAAGTAGGCCATGCCTCAGGTTATTTTCCTTAGGTGACAGTAATTTCGCTCACAAAAACGAGCACAGAAATACTCAGATGGGCACTCTGCTCTACCACCAAGGCCACCTCTCTGCCCAGGGCTACTTTCCTGCTCTGTCTCCCAAATCCCTACCTTTAATGGTACTTAAATTGGAGTCAAGTCCTTCTCTTGACATGAGTCACCAAAGGGAAGATACCTCCTTTTCCTTGCCATGTCCTTACAGGTATGCTTTCCCACACCAATGCCTTGCCCACGCAGGCCAGATAATTATGCAGAAACTGCACCTTCAGCCCATGTGGCTTTTTCTCTTGGTTCCTATCAGCTAATCAAGAATCTCTGGTTTTGTATCATTTCACAAATATCACTCCTTTCCCTGGGATCATTTTAACTGCATAATAATGACCTGTAAGTGTCAATTGTAATATTCAGCTGACCTTCAAGGTAAATTGTGCTTTGCATTTGCCTTACACACTTTCATAGAAACATAACCCGCCATCTAACATAAATTATCATTTCCAAAGAACATAATGGTTCTGAGTGCAGACAGTAACTGGCTGCAATTTGCTTCATGAGCAATTTTATTTACATTGACAGCAGAAGAACTGAATTGAAAGGTCTGCTCTTTGACTGTGGCTGTATCTGTGCTAACACCAAAAGTCTGTTCAGCTTCAGGAAATCAATTCACCTTTGATTTAGCCCTCTGTATTATTAACACAAGAATAATACAAAATATAGATTTCCTGTCCAGATGAAATGTGAACGTCTCTCTTCATGCCAAGGCAAGCACCACCCAAATTATTGAGAAATAACCATTTGATGGTGAGACAGTGCACGTCTCTGGGAATAGGATTCATTCAAATGGAGCTAGCGGGACATAACTGCCATGCAGCCACGCTCAGGGTGCCCTGTAGTGTGTTGTGTGGCTCTTGGGTAATCTTCATTGTGTGCTGAAGGTAGCCTTGAGGCAACCTGCATGGTCAGATTGGGCTGCCTCATAGACTGTAAGTGGCAAGCTAGGTCTTAGATGTGGCTGGAGTATGCTTCCTGGAGCAGGCTGTGTTATGACACAGCTGTGTTGCCTAATGTAGGGAAGGATGTATTGCACTTACTGTTTTTCAAAATGACAGAAGTCACTTTTCCAGAGCAATACAAACAAAGCCACTGAACTGCACGGTCTAAGTGGGCTACTCAAGTGAACCAGTACTTGCCTGATACTGAAATGGGGTGGGATGTCTCAGGGTCATAGTTCTGTCTAAACTCTCCATTCCTGGTGGGATGTCAGGGCTGCAGGAGATGATTGTCTTGATGACAAATACACTCCAACTTTTAGAAAATATTCTTATTTCATATTACTTTTTTCCTTAATCAGAAGGAAAAAATAATTGGGTGCTGCACAGAAATCAAAGGAGAGAGTTTGCTATTTTATTTCCACAAAGATACTGTATGAGAGACTCCAGGTAATCCCAGTCCCAAAGAACCTGCAAATTACCTAGAACAGCATGTAAATAATGTAGAGAACAATCATAAAAGCTTTGTGGATTATTCAAGAAGAAGGAAGAGTGGGATGTCTGTTTAATGACTGGCAAGTGGAAGTAAAGAAAGACTAAATGAGTTACCCAAGGACTTCTGGTAAGTATTTCACAAAGCATTTTAAGTATTAATCTAATACATTAACATGAAGTCCATTGCTGTGAGCCATAACATAGTAACAGTGAGGGTGCTGAATTTAGGAGCGATCCCACTTTACCCCCACTGAAGATTTGGTAAAGGTGAGGGAATCATATACTAAATTACATTTAGATTTTGCTTTGGTGAAAGTCTGTAAAGAAATAAACCCATACAAACTGGCTAACCAAGCCACAACAATTTGCCAGTTGACACAATTGCTAGCAGACCACTAAAGAAATATGAAATGCCTCAAGGTCAGGAAAAAGCTCCTTTCATTGTGAAGGCTGAGAAAAGGAGATGAAACCCGTCTCAAGTGCTCCATCACCCCCTCAGACAAGAATTTGCAAGTACTCTTTGACCTCCATCATGGGGAGTGATTGAGAGCTGGTGGCAGTGGTGTGAAGGTGACACACAGCAAGGAGGAAAGCAAGAGAAGGAGCTCTGTGCAGCACTGACACTTGCACATACAGACATGGGCTGATGTACAACTTTACTTACTGGTGCCTCTTGTGTTCTGGAAAAGAACAGTAAGCTGTTAATATGCCTTAATGCAATAGTGGCCTAATAAAAAAGTATAGGAAAAATATATTATTGAGTTTCCTTTTTTTTTTTTCTCCATAAAGTATATAAATTGCCATAAAAATGTCAGTGGAAGAGAGGAAGGTGAGTGAATAAAAACAAAGCATCTGCTGATCACAAGAAGTTTATAAATGGAACCCCTAGACTTTCTGTTGTTATCTTGAAGACAATTTGCACCACAACATAGAGTACAACCCAGGCTGTCCCCAGAGCTAGCGGCAGCAGGGAGGCAGGCCTGCCAGACTGTCCATAACTCCATGCTAACACAATGCTGTGTTAGACCATATGGTTCTAAGAGTCTGCTCAGCAATCCAGTGCCCCAGAGAAAGGGGGCATGGCACAAGAAGGTGCAGTAAAGGAGAAAGGGAAGGACAGATGCAGCAAAGAAGAAAGAGTGTACCTTGAAGAAGAGGGAGGGAGGTATTGGGCAAGAGTTTAGGAGAACACTTGGCAGCACCATATTAGAGGCCACCCAGCTGTTCGCTCGGGGAAACTGGCAGTGGGCAGGACCAGATGAAATGGCTGGCTTGGGCACTGTACATGGTCACTAGACCAGGTGCTACACCTCATACTAGGGTAGCAAGGTCTGGAGCAGCTCCTTCTCTGCTTCAGAGTGGGAATGGCAAGAAGATCTCCAGGGCCTACAGGGACCGAACCATCCTATCAGGTCTTTGTCCCTTGATATCCTGAGTCGCGTGTACCCTCCTGGAGGTAACATTTCACGCAATCATAGTCCTAGCAACCCTTCCCCATTGGCATTTTACCCCAGACTGCTAAGACACAACCTATGTTATTACTAAAGGCAATTACTCATCTCATGACCTGCACCCCTGCAGATCTATGTCAGAAAGATTTCAGAAAAAATTTCAACAATTACAACCAATCTTCTTTCTTTTTAATATGATTAAAATTTTGTATCTAAACTCAAAAGGTAAACATTTGCTGGCTTTCTTGATGACCATTTTTATTTTTTAGATCAACTCTATTGTCATTAAGCCACTCTTCTGACATGAGGATTCTGACAGCAAAAATAGGAGAAATTTGCAACAAATGCCTCCAATTTAAAAGCAGAAAAACACAGCAAGAGAAAGTGATGTCCAAATTATGAAGACCACTTCAGTTCAGTCCAGGATGGTAATCATAGTTCCATAGAGGGAAAAAAGATATGTGTTCTACCATTATAATAGGGCATTATGCTATCATACATTGAATATGTATTCCCATGGAGGAACCTTTCCTTCATCAGGCCTTCAATTTAAAGGGCTCTGCTGTATCAAGAAGTACGGTTCATATCTCAGTAATGCCACATGATTTAGACATTAGATACAATCAAATCTATTAAGGAGTGTAGTTTAATAATCCATATCCTCTTTCACTTCATTTTGTATTTATTGCCACAATATGCAGCAAATGCAAGGCATTTCATGGCTAACAAGATTCAGAAAGGTATAAAAAAAAAGAATTGAAGATGGTTTTGTTTTGCTGGTTTCACACATTTCGTAATGGGACACTCTACACAGCATGATGTTCACAGAGCTGAGCTCATTCAAAGGGGAAAATAGCAAATGTATAATAGGTTTATAATCTGTGAGATACGGCTCAAGTGCCCTGCTTTCACCAAATGCGTCCTGGAAAGCTTTTCTTTTTTTTCCTCTTTCAAGACACAGTCATACACTTATGGCTTATTAAATCTTTTTGCATCTTGCTAAATTATATGAAGGGGAGGAAAACAGAACAATTCCTGTGCCTGCAAAAGATTTAACCAGTGCTGTACTCTGGCCTATCTACCAGCAAAAGGCAGCTACATTCCCAAAAATATTAAAGGTAAAAAGCTGTTGCAGTAAAGTATTTAAAGAATGTTTCATCTGTGTTTGCATCTCATCACAGCTACTTATTTGCATACTGTAACACATTTTTTAAGCCCCAAATGCAGAGCTTTAAAGGAGTGGCAGTTATGGAATTGGAGGAGAGCAGTCTCTTTCTTTCTGTTTCACAGACCTGTCTGAGCACTGCTGCTTGGGAGGAAAAAGGACTGGCAACCAAGTCCCTGATTACTTCCACAGCTCCATATGTACCTCTGGGTGACTACTGACATCAGCAGTGTTTCTCCCAGTTTTGCGCCTGTGTGAGGGGAGACCAGCACGAATAATTTCTGATCGCTCCCTACTGAGCTAGCTGGATTTGTGTGTCTATCAGGAGAAAGCCCACCAGAGCCATGAGCACCTCTGTTTCAAGCCAGTTCCTGGCAAAAGCAACTTGGAGCAGGTGGCCAGTGGGTCCCTCTGGGAGGCCAACATCTTCAGGTCAGCTGCAGTTGCCCACTGCTCGTCCAAGAACCATTAAGTTGGGGATGCTCCTTCTTAGCCAAGTCATGGCATAAATATATTGAGGGGGTTGTTTTGCCACCTGCTCCCATTTCCTCACGTCCAGCAGTTCATTCAAAACAACTGTGCTGTTCCTCCACAAAAAGCTTTAATAAACAGCTCACTGAGGTTTGCTGCCAATAAATGGCAGCACTGTGAAGTATTGATACAGAAGCTCAGACTGAGGGTGATGACAGGAGGTGCTCACTGCACTTTACCCTTCTGCCAAGTGTGGTCAGGGGTGCTATTTGGCCTGGTGGGAGTTTCAAAAGAGAGAGAGTAGTTGCAAGGTTTCTGCTGAGCTTCCGCATCCAGAAATGCCAAAGCTAAAATAAAAAAAATATAAATCAGTCGATCATAAAGTATTGGGGATGCTCAAGGTGGAGAAGCCTCAAAGCCATCTCCCTTGACAGCCTGACCAGCAGGTTTGAATTTACTAGCCCACCTCTCTAGCCTGTCCAGGTCCCTCTAGGTGGCATCCCTTCCCTCCAGCATGTTGACCGCGCCTCTGTGCTTGGTGTCATTGGCAAACGTGCTGAAGGTGCACTCTATCCCACTGTCCATGTCTCCAACAAAGATGTTTAATAGCAGTGGTCCCAGTACCAACCCCTGAGGAACACCACTCATCACTAGCCACCACTTGGACACTGAGCCGCTGGCCACAACCTTTGAGTGTGGCCATCCAGCTACTTCCTTATCTACCGAGTGGTCCATCCATCGAATCCATGACTTTCCAATTTTGAGACTAGGATGTATACAGGACAGTGTCAAATTCTTTGCATAAGTCCAGGTAGGTGACGTCTGTTGCTTTGCCCTTGTCTACCAAGTCTGTGACAGTATCATAAAAGGCCACCAAATTTGTGCCAAGCAGGGTACAAAGCTTGAGCTCTCCTTCCATTCTTACAGCCTAGACTTGGAGGTGTATGTTCCAGGGGATATAAAAGGGGACTGTAGCAGTCCTTCAAGCCAAGGCACATGGTAACCCACCCCATGATGAATACTAATGATGTAGCCATTGCAGCAGGTAGTTTCCACCACTATGATGCTGCCTGACCCATGTCATGGGACTAGACCAAGGAAAGGTGTGTGCAGCACCTTTCATCCATCCCCAGCTACCACAAATAAGGAAGACACATTTTCCTGGGAAAACAGCCAGTCCTACCCAGTAGCTTCCTAATTTCTTCTGGTTGTAGCTGAATGCTGCTTCTCAGGAAAACCTATCCAGCCAGCAGCTGTTTCCCTCAGCTTCAAAGTTTTTCCTATTTGCAGGGTTTTTCCGTTGCTGCACTTCTGTGACAGGGCTGATAAATTCAATTCTGATTCAGACTGGGTGACAGCTGAAAACAAAATGTACAAGCTATCCTGACATTGCCTCACTTCAAAGGAAAGAAAAGACAAGGTAGGAAAATGTTCTGGAGGCAGTCTGGTGGAAGGAAGCTGCTAGTGAGCATTCACCAGCATTTTCCAAAGGTAACTTATCCTCCCTCTTCCTGCAGTCTTTCATAGACCATCTCTCATAGACCATAGACTCTGACAACTCCATGATTCTGTGATCTGTGGTTCAGATAACAGAGCCTTCATTGGGCTCCCCACCTGTCTCAGCAAAATCTGATTATACATACTTTGCCTTTGTGGACGTTTCACAGAATCACAGAATTGTCAGAGTTGGAAGGGACCTCTAGAGATCATCTAGTCCAACTCCCCTGCTAAAGCAGGATTGCCCACAGCACATTGCTCAGGACAGCATCCATGCAGGTTTTGAAGGTCTCCAGAGAAGCAGACTCCACAGCCTTCCTGGGCAGCCTGTTCCAGTGCTCTGTCACCTTCACTATAAAGAAGTTATTCAAATGGAACTTCCTATGTACCAGCTTGTGCCTATTACCCCTCATCCTGTCCCTGGGAACACTGAAAAGAGTCTGGCTCCATCCTCCTTCAGCCCACCCTTCAGATACTTATAAGCATTAATAGGGTCTCCCCTCAGCGTTCTCTTCTCTAGGCTAAAGAGTCCCAGCTCTCTCAGCCTTTCCTTGTCAAGGGAGGCGCTCCAATCCCTTAATCATCTTTGTTGCCCTATGCTAGACTCTCCAGCCTTGTTCTCTTCCTTACCTCTAATCTTTAATTCATCTCAAGCTGGCCAAAACGGTCACAAAAATAAATTTAAATTTAAAATTATATTTTAATTAACAGTGAAAACTGTTGCATAAAAAATTCTACTACAGTATTTTCTGTTGCCACAAGCTAAAAGGTATTAAAGACACCACTTGGTATTTCCTTGCATGAATGTTATAGTTTAGCAAAGCATTCAAACACATGCTTGGTCTTGGAAATCTCACTCATTTCTGTGTAACTTTTTTTGCTGGGTGTAGGCTTGAACCAGATGGAGTTGTCTTTCTCAGACTCTCCTATGAGTGTTGTAGCATTATGAGCTAAAAAGTATGCCCCTCTTTTAATCACTCTGGGATTAAAAAAAAAAAAAGAGTGGGATTTGAAAAAAAAAATATATTAAATTTTAAAGAGCTCTGTGGAGCCGTAGGATCCTGCTGCATTGTCACACAAAATGCAATCATCAGACAGGGTACATTAACATGATTCTGTTCACAGTTGTGTGAAGTGTTTCTTCTTGGCCCTGCTACAGTGCTGCATCCAGTTTTGGAAACTGTTCTTTGAGAAAGAGGTAACCTAGCTAACTTAAAAATAACTATCAGCACAACAAAAGGGATCACCAGATATCTAGAGAGCCCAACTTAATTTGGAAAGACTGAAATAAATTAGCTTGTGTAAGTCTAATGATTGAAAAAGAGAGGAATTAGAATAGCAGATCTCACATGTGCTGAAGGTAGCTGCAGAGTGAGTCATAAATAAATAAGTAGATGCATGTCCACTGTGGATAGAAGAAGCCATTGGCTTGAAAGCAAGCAAGGAGGATTTAAAGTGAGATATCAGGGAAAAGCTGGCAAGGCCCTAAATAGATTAACATCTCTTTCGGGTAAACCTTATTCTGCCTGAGTATGGATCTGGGTGAGGTGATGTGACACCGTCCCTTATTCCTGCATTTTTTACTGTAGAAGATGGTACCCCTTCCCTTGGAAGAAGTTATGTCCTAGAAACACTTTTCCAGCTACTTTTCCAGCCACTGGAAGTAACATTACTTTTTGTCAGTGCCAAAAGAGACTGGCCAATTTAATAGCACTGCTTTCCACTTTCATAGACAGTGATTTCAAGAGGATCCTGAAGTCACTCAACTTCCTTAGACTTTCAATGAGATTTGGACCTTTGAGTGCTTCTGATTTTCTGTTCATTAAAATAAAATTGTAGTTTCTGCAATAAAGGCATTAATATTAACAACATCTTATCTAAGTAGCAGAGCAGTAAGCATGCTAACACAACATCTCTGTTCTGGTTCATTTTTTATCAAGGACACGTCCTGATGACTAGGAGGGGATGGTCATGTGGGTCCAAATGGTAGGAAAAGCCAGTCCTGGTGAGTCTCAAGTGAGTTAGCAGGTCTTACATTGCCTGTTCTGAGTGTGGCTATGAACGCTCAGGAGATTAAACAGCTGTATAACCAGTTGTTGAAACAGGAAACAACAGTTGGACACTGCACAGAGTGAACTACATTACTTTACTGACTGGGGTTTGTCACAACTGAAAAATGTGTAACTTTTTCACTTTATACAAGCAAAAGACATCCTGGGCAAGATGCAGAGAGTGGTATACTAACTATGACACAAACTTTTCCACATTACCACATAAAGCAGCAGGCTGTTTTAGACCACTTATCCCTGAAATTTTCTCCTCTTTAGTAAACTGTGTCATTTGTTTTCTGCCGTTCAAAACCATCCAGATATATCCTCTTTTGCTGAAATAGACTACCCCGTGCTTTCCACACAAAAAAGTAATTGGCTTTAAGTACAAACACAGAACTACCTAAATAAAACCTCCTTCCTAGTCTGCATAGATAGGCAGCAGAAAATGGGATGGCTTTGGGGGTGAGATGTCTTGCAGAGAAAAGAAGTTTCTGGAAGGTCACTCCCAGCAGGAGAAAGATGCATTAGAATAGCCTGGTATTCAAGCACCGCTGCTTATTTCCAAGGAGAGCAGCAATTTTACTTTGGTTGTCCTGGGAGATAATAACCTCCTTAAAATAGAGTATTTCACACTTCTCTGTAGGGCAACTGTGTGACTTCAAGGAAAATGGACAAGCCCAGAGCAGAGGGCATCTCTGTGCTGTGCAGAGAGCAACTTCACCATCAGAAGGGCACAAAACCCACCCTCACTTTTCCTTGGCTTTGGCTTGTGCTGCTTCTTAGTTCTGTACCCACCCATAGTGATCTGAGCCTGACCTCCCCCCATTTGACCTTCCAGTATTTTTTGTGACTCCAAGGTGAAAATTGGTTAGTTATCCAGTCATCAAATTCACCTTACTTGAGACCATATTTCTATAGCAATCAAGTCACTAATACTTTTAATATTAATATTATTAATATAACTGTCAATGCTCTGCTTCTGAGATCAAGCAGCCACTGTCTGTTGGTTTCTAAATGTCCTGTTGAAACCCTGAACATACTTGAAGCTCCTTTTTACCCCAGTTTGTTACTTCACCCTGAGAGAAAAACAAGATGCAGGGGGACAGAGAGGGTAGGAGAGCCAGCAAAAGAACAGAAAGATCAAGGAAACCTGTGCAAAATCCAGACACCACCAGCCTCACTTGTGTGATCTGTACCCTTGTCGGTCATAGCAAGCCAATTAGACTTTCTCAGCACAGTACCTATTCATGAGCCTGAATACCTTCTTGTGTTCAAGCGTTGTCAACAAAGAACTTTGCTCTGAGCTGTCCAAATGTTCTATAATTAAGATGAATTAGCAAGTGGAGAAGCAACTGCAGCAAGAAGAAATAAGAAGGAAGCAATTGTGCAGAATACTAAATTCCTTCCTCAAGCTTTAGGTATGAACTGGCAGATCTGTGCACTTTCTTTGCTAACTTTTCCTCTTTTTTTTTTTTTGGTTTGTTTTTTTTGTTTCTTTCTCTTTCTTTTGGGAACGGATGAGTGAAAGGAACACAATCTCCTAGTAAACTGAAGCATCCTTTATTTTTTTTATGTTTTTTTAAACTATGCTTTACAGAGCCCTTTCAGCTTACAGAATTTCTCCTCATATCCTCCCTGAAACACTGATTAAACCAGAAGAGTCAGATGTGGTGGGAAGCAAGCGAACAAGGAAAATGTGTTCCTGCCACCTAGAGTCTGAAAGCACTGCTCTGGTCATCAGAAAGTGCCCTTTCTCTAGGAGAATGCAGAGATTTAAATGGCTTTCAGCCTTGAATTTAAAGTGACTATAAGTAACTTCCAGGACATGTGAAAGGGAAAAGGGATCTTTCTTAGCCTTAATGTTCTCTTCTGTCTTCTCCCTTGTGGTCTACTAGCAAGATGTGATGTTTGGATGTGTAAGTCTCCTTGGCTTTCCCTGCTGCAGGTCCCAAGAACAGTGGAAAAATTGAGCAACCAAATGGCAACAACAAGCCCACATTGACATAGCTTCTTAGTAGATTTTTTCAGTCTCATAATAAAAAAAGTTGTAAGATGCTGCTCCTCTAGCCCTGTTTGTGCTGTTGGCTGCTAGAACTGCTTCTCCCCACAAACAGCAAAACAGAAGATACAATAGACAAGATTAACACTTTGGATCTAATTCTGGGAGCAGAGCAAGTTTGGGCTGAGCCCGTGGCTGGCAGAACCCTACAGTTTCCTCCTTGAGCATTATTTGGGTGATCACAGGACTTTTAATCTGCCAGATACAGGTTTTAGAATAACTTCCTGACACTTCCAGAAATGTGGGGAGATGAAGGTTAGTTTTCTGACCTAGGTGAAAATAGGTTGTTCAATTCAAGACAGTTTGGGGCATGAAACCTCTCTCAGGAACTACTAAGTAAAGAAGTTAAGGTAGCAGCTGAAGTGAATACTTCTAAGGATTGCCATTCCGTATTTTAGCACTTACTTGTCTCTCAATCATCCTTTAGGGACATAAATCCCAGGAGATTCCTTAGGCCATTC
>VXBW01005695.1:1406979-1551522 GCA_013400375.1 Thinocorus orbignyianus
GAAGCCCGGTTCAATCCCCAGCATCCTCCTTGCTCCTGTAATCAGATTCAGCCATTCAGAGGTGCTGAGAAGTAATGGTTGCATGTAAAGTTCAATACAGAAAACATTCAGTATCCAAGCACCCCTGGCCCCGAGGTTCATCATCATTGCAGAAATGTAGCTGTGTTCCTCATTACAAGCAAGATTGATGTATTTAGATCACCCTGCAGCTCTCCTTAATCAGCTGTCTAATTTTAGGCCTTTGCATCGAGGCTGGAAAAGGGAAGAGGGAGGGAGGATATTGACAGAGTTCTTAAAATACTGTAGCAAAACCGTACACTTGTTAATCATTCTCTTTATCTGATTTATACTCAAAAGATAAACTGTTCTTCCCTCCTTCAACTCCTTTATTCCCACCAGGATTCACATTGCAAAGAGCTAAAATCAACTGCAAAAAATCTTTGCTGAAGTTTCACATTGGATTTAGGCTCCAATGACATACTGGGTACTTCATTGCAGCAGTGTGCTGACTTAACCTTTTCTTAGCTCCTATGGCTGCAATAGAGAGAACCTCAGCTCTCAAGCACTATTGGTCTGACTTAATGTCAGTCACAACCCTAGCAACTTTCCATCCTGTTGACTCATTTCAACTACATTTGATGAATGAGTGTTTTGACAGCAAATAGCCAGAAATGTTGGGTAGCTCCTGCTGGGAAACCCAGCAACTGTGGTCCCAGAAATTCTGGAGCATTCTGACTCCTGCAGGACAGCAATTTATTTCTATGTTTGTCTGGAAGAGCAATGTCAATAAAAAGTTATTACAACTCTTTCTTTTCCTATAAAACCAAGTCAATAAGATATTATTGCAGTAGCTTGTTTTAAAGGAAAGCCTGGCAGTCAAAACCACACAGGGAAATAAGAAGGGGACTGGGAGGAATCCCCTAAATACAGAAGGTCTGTGTTTATCCACAAAGTGTGTCTGAGGCAGCGGTTCAGGATCTGAATGTCATAAAGATAGACCTGATGCACAGCATAGATGCTCTTATAGTCTTTCACAGCAGCACTAGCTTGGGAAGTGCAACAGTCCCTCCCAGCTAGAGCCCTGCTGCAGCCCTCCTCCCTTTGGGCCATAAACAAGATCCTTACAAACTGAAAATCACCATACTAGATTATCCTTCAGTGGTGGGTTTTATAATTTCCAAGGCAGAAGTGACCTAACTTGATTCCTTATTTAGTGCAGATCATTCAGACTTATGCTGAAGAGCTAGAGCACTTTGGGCTGAAATCCAAGCAGCAAACAGAGCTGCAAGAAAAGCATTATACAAGCTCTACAGCTAAAGTGCAGAAGAAAACTGCCCACAAAGTTTGTCCAAGGTAGTCTTATTACCTGTTTGGTGGGCATCCCATCACCTGTCTGCCTGTGTCACACCTTTTATCCACATCTCAGTATAGCTGAATATCTATTGAGTAGAGTTTCTTAATAGTGGTGTAAATCCTACAATTAGGCAGCTGTGAAAGCCCTCATCATCCAAAGATTTAATTTGTGACATTCTGGTGTGAGCCCAGCAAAAGCTGGTCCTTACTCAGAACTGGCTTCCACTGTTGCAGTAGTTTATCTGTGTTGCAAAAAACCTTCCAATAAGCATGAGCTTTTTGAATCTCTCATCATCAACAGAAGATGGGTCTCCAGATAGTGCTTCTTGGACCACCAATGTCCATTTCTTACCACACTCAACCTTTAGCTAAATAAGCAGCATTTATTGGAAGTACTCACAAGAATTTGTTCAATTTGTATCAGCAACCAACAGCCCCAGAACCTTTTATTTCAGCTGAAATAATATCACAACAGATGAAGTAAAATTAGCTGCTTCACATCAGATGTGCTCTACCAAGCTTTCACTCTCTGGATCAAAGCAAAGTATTTGGAAAAGAGTGGAACACAAGGAGAAAAGAATTATTAAAAAATGACTGTCCAAGGTGTCTTTACAGTTACAGGGTTCATATGTATACTATAGGTATCACAGACAGGAAGTTACACAGCAGAGAGTAAGTCAGGAGAGGGTCTGTAACCTAGCAAGCTAATCCAGGTGACAAACTGGAGGGACTGTTCCTTTGCTTACATAGTCCAAATGAAATATATGTATTTCCCAGACTAGTAGAGAAAAAAACCTCATCGGTCTGATGTTCACTAACCTCATTACTGTATAACTGATGGCAGAAAGAAGCAGGGATGGGCTGGTTGCAGCTAGTCCATTAATCAGTTCCCTGGTGAAGCGTCTCAGCTAGAGTTAAAATTAACGTTAGCAAATTAATCGGGACTTCACAATGGAAACCACGAAGCATATGGTGTCAGCTAATGGAGAGGCTGTAGGGCTGAAGCATGTGAAACTTCGTGTCTTCCTGAAATCTAATTAGACCCTAATGGAAGGCAGACTGAGTGAAGGCTCTTAATTGAAAATTACACTTCCAGTTCAATCAAAGCCTGCTTCCGTGTTGCTATTAACGGCCTTTTAAAAATAGCTGAATTCTACAGTGACCTTGCATACAAAGTGTTCACTTACAGAGAGTAGCTGTATGGATAATCAATGGATGCCCCAGTGATGGATTTAGACCCATTCTGCAATAATTTATGACTAGTGTGTATTGACCTGGTTACTGGGATGTTGTTTGTGTGAATGAATATATGCTTTAATTTAATAGAAGCTGTCCAGAAAGAACAAGCAAGCAGGTAAAAACATCTCAAAGAAAGCCACTCCTTGGTAAACATTTCAGAAGTGTTGAGACATAATGCACAGACAGAAAAAGAAGCCCAGGAATTGTTACATACCTAAAACAGAAAAAAATTCCAAAGAAGTAATAATTGTGCTGCAGGTTCTCAGTTTCACCTAAATTTGGACACATAATGAAACTACACAGATTAGTAAGTGAAGGTCCCCAAGTGCAACTGCTGTAGGCTCCCTCTATAATTTCTTGGTTGTTGCAGAGCTGAGTACCAAACAACTTACGTAAATGCCACTAGAAACCACAGGACAAAGACAGTGAGCTGCCTCCAGAATAGACAGCAGAACATCTCCATCAGGAGCAGCAGGAATTATATGACTGTCACACTTTGAAAATCGAGGCTAGAATTTGCTCAGCAGGGACTGCTTGGTGAAAGCAAGGTCAGAAGTATTTGCATCACCTCAGACCTACAGACTTGAAGACTTTCTAACTAGTTTCCTGAGTTCTCAGCCCCATGCCTGAAACTTTCCATGTCAAGGCAGCTGAAGGCAACTCCGCTCAATTGTGTGGATCATTCCACCTTCCCCTTTCGTACACAACCCAAAAGGACATCTCATAGCTGCCTAAGTGCTCTGTGAAGCATCCTCTAAGATTGCTTGCTTGTATTTAGCAATACAGTGAGTTTGCCCTCTATTTCCCTCCTCTACATCTCATCTTACCTGTCTCAACACCCCTTGAGCCCTAGCACTCCCCAAAGTTTGCCACCCCACTGCTCTGTCTTGGAGGCTCACAGACCACCTTGCAACTTTCACAACTTCACCTGCGAGTTTAATTTTTATGGCTTGGTTTGCCTTTACTCTCAGCAGTGGTTGCTGTGCTGCTTCTTGAATCAACAAATGATTATGATGCACCCTATGCTCTCCTGAAACAGTTTACCCTATCTGAAAGGCAATGATTCTTCCTGCATTAGGATATTTTTTCCCCAAATTGTGTTTGTGAGCTCAATGTAACTCTCAGATTTTTTTTTTTCCAGTGTTCTGACTCTGGCATAGCGTTACATAAGGACTCAATGTCACTCGTTGCCTCTGATATCAATTCTCCCTTCAGTATACTTCTGTCTATCTCTTTCTCTTGGACTTGAGGTTTTACAGGCTGTGACAGGAAATGCATGAGCGATCATTTGTTCATGGTTTGTCTGACACTGACTTGTGACTCAGTTTCCAAGCTCTAACTTGGAATGGAGCAGAATGGGTGGGATTCTTACATCAGCTTGAGAAAGTAAAGCTCAAGATTATCTTTTCATGTTCTGGACTATCTGGGGAATCATTATGTATGTTCAAAACATGCTAGGTAACAGTAGCAATTTATATCTAAAATCGAAATACTTAAAACTGTCTGGATTATTTCACTCTGTATCCCACCACTCACCTCACAAAATAGGACTCAGCTGCTGCTTCATGCAGCAAAGGCTGAAGAGGTCCATTTACAAAACCACAAGAGACCCTTTCTACCTCTGCACAGGGAGTTTTCCTCTTCTTGGGCTGTGTAGTACAAAAAGCATGGAAATTATTCTCAAGAGTGTCTCTTTGCAATGACTAGCAAGTAGCTATAGGGACAGTTCTGCTTTATATGGTGAGACCTTAAAGAATCCAGGTGCTTTACTGGAGATTCATTGCAAAGCTAGATAGTCTTATGAAATGCAGCTGGCAAACCCTAATGACAGTATGAGAAACATAACGCTGTGATAATTTGTAAATGCTTAAAGCAGCTTGTAGAGTAACAGCAAAGTAAACACCCATCCAAACAGAGTTTTGCATAAGGTGTCTCCATATTTATTTCAGGAGTTCAGTAAGTAATTAATTACCATGCCACAGGTAATTAGCAAATTAGTTAAAACAACTGTACCAACAAAGGTAAGTAATTACTGCTAATAAATATTACATCTGTGTATATTTAAATTCCCACAGCCAGCTCTGCATTGATTTACAGATAGTGTCAAGCAAGCATTATTTCCTTCTGATGTAAACTGAAGAAACTTCTACTTAGGACAGTGTGATCTTACATCTAGGCCAGCTCCTCCAGGTGATTTACATCCCAAGTTTTAAGATAAGGTACATTCCCAGTCACTTTCCTTCACATATGCACCCCACTCCAAACAACCAACCACATCTATCAATTTACTGTAATGATCAAATCACCTTGTATTTGATTAAGTCAAAAACAAGCCTCCTCTTGAGGGGGAAAAAAAAAAANTCTTTCTCTTTCTTTTGGGAACGGATGAGTGAAAGGAACACAATCTCCTAGTAAACTGAAGCATCCTTTATTTTTTTTATGTTTTTTTAAACTATGCTTTACAGAGCCCTTTCAGCTTACAGAATTTCTCCTCATATCCTCCCTGAAACACTGATTAAACCAGAAGAGTCAGATGTGGTGGGAAGCAAGCGAACAAGGAAAATGTGTTCCTGCCACCTAGAGTCTGAAAGCACTGCTCTGGTCATCAGAAAGTGCCCTTTCTCTAGGAGAATGCAGAGATTTAAATGGCTTTCAGCCTTGAATTTAAAGTGACTATAAGTAACTTCCAGGACATGTGAAAGGGAAAAGGGATCTTTCTTAGCCTTAATGTTCTCTTCTGTCTTCTCCCTTGTGGTCTACTAGCAAGATGTGATGTTTGGATGTGTAAGTCTCCTTGGCTTTCCCTGCTGCAGGTCCCAAGAACAGTGGAAAAATTGAGCAACCAAATGGCAACAACAAGCCCACATTGACATAGCTTCTTAGTAGATTTTTTCAGTCTCATAATAAAAAAAGTTGTAAGATGCTGCTCCTCTAGCCCTGTTTGTGCTGTTGGCTGCTAGAACTGCTTCTCCCCACAAACAGCAAAACAGAAGATACAATAGACAAGATTAACACTTTGGATCTAATTCTGGGAGCAGAGCAAGTTTGGGCTGAGCCCGTGGCTGGCAGAACCCTACAGTTTCCTCCTTGAGCATTATTTGGGTGATCACAGGACTTTTAATCTGCCAGATACAGGTTTTAGAATAACTTCCTGACACTTCCAGAAATGTGGGGAGATGAAGGTTAGTTTTCTGACCTAGGTGAAAATAGGTTGTTCAATTCAAGACAGTTTGGGGCATGAAACCTCTCTCAGGAACTACTAAGTAAAGAAGTTAAGGTAGCAGCTGAAGTGAATACTTCTAAGGATTGCCATTCCGTATTTTAGCACTTACTTGTCTCTCAATCATCCTTTAGGGACATAAATCCCAGGAGATTCCTTAGGCCATTCCTAAAATGATTTGCTACATGTGACTGAACTGTGTCAGAAGCATAAAAAGAACCTTGCTTAGCAGGGGTTTCTGCTCCCAAGAGAAAGGCCAGTTCTGGAGCTGGCCTAGAGGTTAAGAAAAGAGGTTTAGTTTGATTGGGGTATGCAATAATATTACTCAATTGGGAAAAAAAAAAAANATATAACTGTCTCAGAACTACAAAGGACTACAAATGATGGTCAAACAATAGCCATTGGTCTTTGACTTTCCCTTTTGTCATTCTGTTCCACTGTCTCTATTTAGGAGTGAATTCATTTTAACAACGTAGTTGAGAAGCACTCAGGTGGGCCTGCCAATCATCTGTGGGTTTTTACTGGAAATGCTGGACAGTGACATGCCACCATGCAAAGCAGAGGCAGTGCCTTGAGTATGATATACCAGTAACATCAGACAGACATACAACTGGACCAGTGCCAGGAACCTGAAGGCATGCAAATCCCAAACAGATGCAAAGCAAACATTTTAAGCCATGTTTGTGGCAGTTAAAGCACTAATAAATCAGAGGAAGTCATGGTTCCTCCATCTCTTCATGTCCTTAAGTCAAGACTACAGGTACTGAATTTCTTTCTTTCTCTAATACAAGTTTCCAGGCAGAAGCTAGGCAGCTCCACCACTATGAGTTACTTACTGCTGTTCCTGTCCAGTCCATCTCTGCTACTGCTTCTCCTGAAGGTATCTTCTGCGTAACCTCATATCTTCTTTGATTTCCACATAACTCCTTCATCTGCATGTGTGGACGTTGCCATGTACAGCTAATTCCAGATATGCCATTTCCCTTTGATCCAAGTGAATAAACAACTGGGGGGTGGGGGCTGTATTTACACATCTCATTGATAAGGAAGTCTTCCTACCCAGTGTTAAGACTCCCTATGCTTGTATTCTCCAAGGTGTCTGTTTTTTCCTGTCTAGCACTTTGACAATTTACCACATGTCACAGCAAAATGTTGTATTTGAGATAACATTTAAGTGGGAAATTCTCTTGCTTGTTCTAGTGCCGTAAGTTTCCAACTAGAAATCAAAGAGCTTTGATCTATTTCAGCATGTTTAAGGAGAAAACAGGCAAAATTCTGCAACCTGAGTTGAACAGGATGCTGGAAAGAGTTGTCTAATGATCTTTAAAAAATCCACCTGTCTATCAATTAGCCCACTGGCAAAAGCTCTGATTTTTTTAAGTTCTATTGTAAGACTATTTCTAAGATTCATAAGATTGACCCAACCAATGTATAATACATAGAGTGAAAATGGGATTGGACATAACACATTGCAACTCAGGTGCCCCCTTCAATCCAATTTGGGGCTGCCACCATCATGTTTCAGCCCATCTCATCAGACTGTCAAGGCAGCATCTTTTTTTAGGGGCAAGATCCTCTGTCTTTACTCACTGAATCAACATCACACTGGGATTCAGTAAGAATAAAAGTCTCCTACCAAGTTCAGCGGAATTTTCTGATGGTTTGTGTATTTTCATAGGGCCCAAGAAATTTGGATTCACTTCTTCCCAAATAAGCCTATTTAACTCACCTCACATGTTCGTACATCTGCGAAACGGAAGTAATGAAAGTTATTTCTTTTGTAAAGTGTATCAAGTCATTTTCATGGATGATGTGGAATGGTTTTACTCCATCAGATATTCACCTGCAAGTTCTGAAGAAACTGTTCCTTTTGCAAATTTGCATCATAGTTGGGAGGTGAGTAATTATCCTAATTACAGGTAGTAGGGTTTTTATTATCACTATTTAGGTAACAGTGGAAACTTAAACATGGTCTTCTGATTTCTCAGTCATTTCCCACTTCTTCTGTCCTCTAATTGAAGCCTTTTCATAGCAACAGCAAAGAAAGATTGGAAGAAGTGAGAAAAACATCTAAAAATTAGAAATCAGAGCAAGGCTTTCACAAGAGGTAATCTCCAATTGCCAGTATAAAACCACCCTCCAAAAGAACTTAATCACCTGCCTTTGTCACTACTTCTGTGAACACAGAGGGAGCTTTTCCTTCATTTTAATTGTCCTCATTCCTCTTTAATTATATCCCCTCCTCTGTTCTACTCACTGCCATAAAATACTGGAAGAAGATATTGGATTCCAGCCTAATGCGTTTTGGCTGAACCAAGACTCACAAGCTTCAAGTTTCTTTCCCCACTTACAGACACAAAGAAACCTTCCTTAATTAATGAAGTTTCGTCAGAGGCCTCTTGCAATTTGTGCAAGCACTTGTTCACACGATCTGATTTTGCAAAGGTTCTCATCTGCTTCTCACAGGTTAACTTCCCTTCACTGCCTTAATAGGTAAAACCCAAAGCTTCTGACTAATTAGTCGTACAAAGCCGAATTCCTCAAATTAAAGATAAGTATTTTTGTTTATTAGCAGTATATAAACTGGGTGCGAAATCACATCTCTGTCACAGGCAGAAGAGCTTTCCAAATCAGTTGTGTTTCTTAACACACTTCACCTCTGGAATTCAAAACAGGCAA
The DNA here is from genome assembly GCA_013400375.1 of Thinocorus orbignyianus. Lineage (NCBI taxonomy): Eukaryota > Metazoa > Chordata > Aves > Ciconiiformes > Thinocoridae > Thinocorus > Thinocorus orbignyianus. Next base: position 1,415,471 of record VXBW01005695.1, read on the forward strand.
ACTGGCTGCAATACTTTGCTTCTGGTGCATGTGAAGACTTGAGTGAATGACAACAGCGATCGGTTCTAGTCTAATAAATCTCTGACACTATTAGCTATAAATTTAAGATTTAAAAAACACTTCTTCCAGGCACAATAAATAAACATAAGTAAGGGTAAAAAAGTTCATACATACAGAGTTTTCTTTACATGTTTGGTCTTTCAATTTGTCTACAAGTTGGATACAGAACAGCTTATTGGACAGTTGCTGAGTACTAATGAGAGTGAAATGACAGCTGGATCACAATACCTCCAACTGTACATATTTGATGATGCCTGGGATCCTGCTACCTTGTGCACTCAGAAAAACAAACCTGTTGTTTTAAAGCGGCATTTCTCCCACACAGACTTCATTTTACAAATCCCACATTTCACACACCCCACAGAGTTTCATTGCCATTCTTTCAGTTGCTCCTGAAGATATTAAGCACAAAAACCCTTGAACAGTATACCATCAACAGAACAGAGACTGAGCTGGGAAGAGAGATCTCAGGCTTTCCCCTGACACAGTAGTGTCTCTACTGTAAATCTCTTCTGTGCTAGAAACAAGAATTATCTCAGACTACATGTGCTGGATCAGACTCCCACAAGACCAAGAACAATTTCAAAGTTTTTTGGAGACCGCCGAGTATGTGTTTTCAGTCTGCTTTCCCCAAAAGAGACATGGGGTGATAGAAGCAATAAGAGCAAAACTTGTGAGAAGTGTGCCTCTTCTCATACTGCTCTGAAAAAGTAAACCTTATAAGGCAGATGTCATGGGACTTAACACAGAACCAAAGGGCATCCAGGCAGTATCCCAGAAATACATGACTGAAAGGATTTCAATAGAATTTGCTGCATCCCCTTAACTAACTGGACAGAATAGACATAGTTCATCTCCTCTAAGAGGTTTGTCTCACTCATCCTTAAGCATTTTCAGGTCCAGGAACCTACAGCCTTTCCACATAACCCATCCCAATACGCACCTGTGCTTTCAGTTAGAAAGCGGTATAGTATTCCAGGACAAGAAACTAGCACACAGGGTATACTGGAAATACTTGCAAGTTTTAGTAACATGATGCTGCACCTCAGCAAGGAACAGTTTTCAGGAAGACCCACTCAATGTAACAGATTACTAGACCAGCTCATAAAGCTACCATGCATACAAAGCCCTTCACAGCCTTTCATGTGGTTATTCACCATCTGTGCTCAAACCTTCAAAAAGCCTGTGCAAGTCCAGCACCTACATCCAACAGGACATTAGTGAGACTCAAATTCCTAAATCTCTTGAGTGGTTCTGAAAATTCTCTTTTTTTATTAACAAGTTAATTCTTCATGTGAAACAAAATCACAATTTCCACTTCTCCCATCACCTTCGCATTTCAGGAGCTGTCTGTATAACAGCACTCAGTAAAAGACACTCCTCCGCCTAAAATGGTCGTTGTCTTCCATATGTTTCTCTCATGCATGGATAGATTAAAAAGCTGCTGCTCATTTCTTTCTGAAGGAGTTAAAATTCACACAGGCCCCGCTATAGTGAAGAAGTTTTACAGGGATTACAGAAGAGTACAAGAAGCAGAGAGACATTTAAGCCTTTTCCTTCTTTTTAATCTAAAACCAGTTAAGCAGTTATGAAGCAGGGACTAGAGACCTTATTCGCACTGCTTCTGGCAGCATTTCTGTTCCTTTTAGCTCTTGGCAATGCCTACATACACCTAGAAATGCAGAAAAACTTTCTGAGAAAAGACTCTTCCAAATCATGTTTGTAAGTGGAGTAATCCATGCTTGACCTATATACAAAACATTTTGAGCTTCACCACTGCAATTCAAAGTGGCACCTGCCAGTTAACAACAAAATCTCCTTATTACTTGAACAGGAGAAAGAAATTCAATTTGATTTGCAAGTTCACTAAGGATACATCTATATTTCAGAGCTGTAGAGGGAGAGTCGAGTGGCACTTTCCTGATCAGTCTGAGTGTCCATGTCACCTGGCTGTTTTTTTGCAGCCCAGGCTGAATCCCAGGAAAGGCTGACCCTGAGCACCAGCAAAGTAAAGCAGTTGTCATGTAGGGCAGCAAACTGAGAGAGGCAGGAAAATCACATCCTGAGGTATGGAAAAGATGCAGTAGTCACAAATCTGGGCTGCCTCAAGGAGGTCCCCTGGGCAACAATCTCCCAAGCAAAAACATCATCCAGACTAGCTTCCCCACCAGGCAGCATCAGCACACCCATGCCCTGGCCAGCAAGGAGTCAGAAAGGGTCAAGCTATGCAAGAAGTGACTCTCCAACACCAATGGGTTTTGACCCCCAGGCTGAGAAACAGCAAATGGCTGGAGCAAATGCTTGCTGCCACAGTTACTGGAGGCAGCTTGTTTAAAGCCACTAGAGGTGCTTCTTCCTGAGCTACTCATGCCTTCCAGCAGAGATGTGCTTTAGGCAGCTAATGGGATATTTGGGCTATTACAAAGGCAGATGTCAAAGAAAACAAACATCAGGCACTGGTAGCTGTGATAAGCTAACTGGAGTCTGAAGTGCTTCACAGACAATTCTTACTGCTGACAAGGAAACAGCATTTTTCAGCTCTAAAATAGACTGAAAGCTAACTATGTCTGTGGAGTACTCCAGTGGCATAGTGATTACGTCTATTTTAATACATAGGGAAACTGAGTTATAGAGACTAAACTCATCAAAAAGGCAAGCTGAGCCTTTCCTTTCAAGTTTTCCAGAAGCTGGCTGTTCCACCAGCATGCATCACAAGAGATGTAGTTGAACTCTCTTCTAGAAGAAAACAGAGTATGAAGTACAGCTGCCTGGAGGTGCCACAGAGGTATCGCTAACTTAGAAAAGAAATCAGTCTTCACAATATTCACATTTTTATCAAAAACTACTTTTTCCCTAGCAAACCGATACATTTATTTTTTAAAAGCTAAGTTTTTAGCAGAAAACTTGACTGGCCATTTTTTCTGATGCCTGAGCCTACTCTTGCTCTGGGAGACAGATCTTCAAATTACTGTGTTCCACAGTAAGCTGGTGGGAATGAAACCTTGCATGCTTCCTCCTTTCTATCATTCGCATTTCTGAGAATATGAGCCATTCCCTGGTATAATGCTGGCAAACAGCAAACCAAAAAGTCTTCATGATAACAGAAACACTCTCAGGGCTTAAATCAACCATATTAGTCAGCCCAAGGTTGGGGTGATGAGTTAAAATGGAATTCCTTATTACTTCACGTTTCTTCTCATAAAACAAAATAGAAAAAGAACAAAGTGATTCCACGGTGAAGGAATTTCTTGCCATGCTGAGTCTGCAGAGCCAAGAAAACACTGCACTCTTAGCAAATATGATCAGAGGAGACGAGTTCTCATTTTCTTTACAAGGAAATGGTTTACCTCAAGGGCCTCTGCAGTCAGCTGTGCTCCCTCAAATATACTCACAGGGCCCTGAAAGGCAGTGTGGTCTACAAAGCCTGCCAAGACCCAGGTACCCCTACAGAAAACTACAGACCAAGACAAGTCAGCATGGCAGAAATTAGCAGTCATGAACAAAAGCACGCTTATTTACCCTCCAGTGACAATGACAAATCACAACCCATTTTCATCAGACGGCTGTCAGCACATTTGCAAACATTAAGACCTGGCCATCGGCTCCTGTCTTTTGAGGGCAGACATAACTCTCAACAGATTTGTTTCCAGCTCTTCCTTTAATTTCATCCATGCAGCTGAACTGTCCTCCTTCAGACTTCCCACCTGAGAGACAAGCTGTCAGTCTTCAGCACTGAGATGCAAAAGCTGCCCTTTGCCTTCTGGTGTTTATCTGGGGAACAATACTTGGCTAAAGTGCTCTTCAAACCAGTAGACTGGTACAAAAGCAATCCCAAAAATAGTCACTGCAGTGAGATAACAAGAAGGAAACACATAACAGTTCTGGTAATTAAGAGCTAGGACTGCCTGTGTTTGTGATGATTTTCAGTCACTGGGAAACCTGGAATCAAGACTGGACAGCTTTTCCAGTCAAGCTGTTGGTGAAACAAGAGTCAATACAGTGAAGCAGTCTGGTCCACCAAACAGACAGTATCAGAACAGTCATTCACAATGCGGGGGGTGGGAGTGGGGTTGACCTAATGAATTAAGAAACAGTCAGACCACAAAACTAAAAGGCATAAAATAAATCTGGAAACAACCCCCCTTGAGCACACATGCTCTGAAAACATTAGCTCCAAGTGTTTCTGTCTGTTCAGTCTTCCAAGCTGAAGGCAATGTTGCTCCCTCTGTGGACATCATTTCCCTGTTGCCATGTTAATGGCAAACCTCTCCGAGCTGACTCATCTAGATCTGCAAACCACAGGCCAGCCCCGCCTGGAGCCAAAGCATTCACTCCAGCACGGCTGTCTGATGTGATTCTCCCAGTAGAGGTAGATGGCATCATGCTGGTGCATCTACCAGTGAATGCCAAGCTGGTTTGCAGTAACTTCTTAACACTCTGCTCATATTTGAACCTGAATTCCTCCATGTTACTGGTGCAGAGGAGAGTCTGGAGTAAAGCTTGAAATTCTGCCCGTGGAGCAAGTATCATATTTCTCCAGGGTTTTGCAGCTGTTCTGACCTGAAGGGAGATCATCATTGATGGGAGCTGCCAGTGAGGTGACTGCCTCATTCATTTTTTGCAGTCATTTCAGAGACTTTCTGCACCAATTGCTCTGGGACAGGCTAAAGCTGACTCCAGATGAAAACCTAGAAAGCTCACGGATCACACTCTTCTGAAGAGTCAGCCATCCATTGCAATTATTGATAATAACATACCTGGTGCCTGTCACAGCATGGGGATTTGCCTAATGTGGCCAGAAAGTTCTTCTCAGTGAATGGTGGATAAGAAGCCTATTTTACTCATAGCTTCCATGTTTTCCTTACTGTTTTGGCATAGCAGTTTCATTCCTTGCCAAGAAGTTTCCCTTCCCAGCCACCAGCATCACACTGCCTTGGAGACTTGCCCCTCCAAATCAACTCAAAACCTGAGTTATAGTTATCAAACAGGCTATGTACTTCAGAGAGACAGTGAACTGCACAGCAAAGCCCATTCCTGCTGAGCCCAGCTGTGGAAATAGTGTTGTTTGGGACTTTCCTCTACAGTCATACCCATAATAAACAAGGACATCCTCCATTCGCACTCCAAAGATGATACTCCAACAGGAATTACTAGGGTGTTTTTGGCCTGGCATCAGCTGTGGTATTGTCACATTGTGAGCACACCTGCTTACTGGTAACAAACGGTACCATATTGTAAGCATGAAGCTGCCATAAGTTTAATTCTCACACATCCTTTGGGGTGTTTTTCCTCCATGATGCCCCATCCCATGGTGATTGTGAAGGTAGATCCATTTCAATGTTGCAGGAGGCTTCTAATTATTTTTCTTTATTAAGCTGTTTATTTAGTAGTCTCACACAGGGAGTTGTGTTTGCATGGGGAAAAAACAAACAAAATATGAGCCAACTTCCTTTATTGCTAAAATCAAAGTTAGTGCTAATGACAGATGAGCTTTCCCATATTTACAGCCCCAGAACGGTGGAAATAAGATGAATAGCAGCTCCTCCAACATCACCTTAGGTGGCGATTGTTTTTATGTTTCAAGAGTCTAATTTATGTAAATATTAATTAGGAAAATATGGCAAGTGTGACCCCATGAAAACACTCAGGGTATCATATTCTATTGGCTTACCACAACTGTGTTTTCAGTGACCTCATTGTAACATTAAATCATACTGTAATTTTACTTAACCTGAAAACCAAAACAAAGTTGAAAGCCAAAACCCGCCTGCTCTTATGGAGTGCATTGGCTGTTATAAATATCAAAGCATTTTTTTCTTTCAACTTGTTTAAACCCATTCCAGTAACAATAAATTGACACACAAAGTATATTGCTGTGGAGACTACTTAGCAAAACAATACAGACACAGGATCATAGAAACGTTGATGGGATGGGACCTCTGGAGGTTATCTAGTCCTACCTACTGCTGGGAGCAGGGCTACTGCCAAAGCTAGAGCTTATAAACTGTGTCTTTGGCCCCAAAACGCCTGCTCTCATTCTGGTATATGGCTTGGAATAGCAAGCCAAGGCAAATTCAGTGCCCCTTGCTCATGAGGAAGATCAGTGGAGAGGACAAAACTTAACTTCAGGCAGTGCGAACTGCCCATGACCTGCCCGCAGTGTACCAGCCTCTTCTCTACCAGGCTGTCAAGCCTCAGTCACTGTGCTGAGATGATTTGCAAGAACTGATCAGAGTGACCCTTTTCCATCTCAGTGAAGACTCCACAAAGCCAGGCAACATGCAGGGCATCTTTTCGGCTGCTAATTGCATTTTTTAGACACCAGGTCCCCTGAGGAATCAAAGAAATGCCTGAGACATTCTTGTTGAGCCCAACCACACATGCCAGAGCAGCTGTGTGTGGGCACACCATGTCTCTCAGATCATTGCAAACTAATTAATGGTTTCCCTCCACATATGGATAATTATTATTATTCCAAATGCATTGATTCACGAAAGAATTAGGTTCAGAAACAGTAACTCCCTTGGTCCTGGGTAAGGATGCTGTTGTATACCTCAGCTTCGGCTTCTGATACTTTCCACTAGAGTTTCAGTGTCTGTCTGTTTGTTCCTAGGTTGCATTATAAGATTTTCATCCAGGCAGCAGCCTCACCTATCTAACCAGGAAGTCCCAAAAACTGGCTTGATATTCAAAGTCAGCCCCTAACTCCTTGGGGCACCTCTGAGATTATTTGGCTATCTCAGGTGTAGTGTAACCAAGCTGGGATGTCTTGGGATCTGGTAGGAGTTTGTCACCTTTAGGAAAAGTACTAACAGCACAAATTAAAAGTTTCAGCCTGTGAAAAGAACAGAATGGCATCGTGTCATCTTCCTAAGTATCCCTTCCTCATTCAGTGGTCAACAGACCTTATTGCAGCACATCTTGTGTTTCATAAATGTTCCACACCTTGTTGCCACAAATAATATACAAAGACTAGCTACCTCCTGTGGCTGAATTCTGTTTTCTGGTGACTGGTAAATCTGCCTGCAAAGTATTGCACAAGACTTTATAACTGGCACCTGCTCTGCATTTATACCAATGAGTTCAGGAACACCACATTCAGTTCCTTTCCATATCACACGTTCTCATCCTAGCAAAACACTTCATTCTTGAAGGCACACATTTTTTCCCTCAATTAAATATGAAAGCTGTACAAACACAAAGATGACCCTTAATTATAGCTTTAAATGCACTTGGTTAGAATTTCCTTGCTCATCCTGGGAAAGTATAATAAGTAACATGATAATATGCAATGCTGTAGTTTTGGAGTAATTGCCTACTATGCTTGAACTCTGTGATGCCTTTTCCAATTACATTTGTAGCTTGCTAATGTTTGGGGATTTTCCAGGATAAATTTCGTTAATTGTGTTCCTTGGATCTGTTTTCCACAAAAAGCCCAATAAACAGCAAGAAGAGGGAGGGAGAGAATTAAGTGGCGGAGTTAATTAGATTAGGCTTGTGCTGTAGTGAAGCAGGAAGATTCCACTAAATCCTATAATAGGCCCTAATGAGGATTTTATCATGCTTGTTAAACGGGTCATTTAGTTGTGTGACGGGGCCGCTGAGTGTAATGTAAAAACTGGTTAATAAAAAAAAAAAAAAAGCCTTCTAATTGCACACACAGGCAAAGAAGTATCAAAAGAGTCCAGCCAAATGGAATAGCCTCCAACCAAATACAGGAAAAGCTCTGCAGTTCTTGTAATGGTGAACATGTAATGTGATTAGGCCACTTAATTTTCCTTGACTGGCATAAAAATTAATGCTCCATGAGTGATTTACACCAGGGAACTTTAATAATTCAGGTTGATCAAGATAGAAATTACTCATTTTTTCTGCCTTATTTTGTTTTTTGCAGAGAGGGTTAAAATGAACATAAATCTGATTGCTCTTGAATCATCTGTACCTGTCCGTTTCACTAGTGTTTGTAGAAAACTCCATAACAGAGTCACTGACTACTCTGGCTAATCTTCTTCCAGGGATGGGATGAGACAATCTTTGCATTTTGTTTCCAGGTAGCAGACATCACACAGGAAAATGAGAGTCCTGGAAAATGCACTCCATAGAGTATGCTTCCTTATCAGTTTTATTTCTAATTTGAAGACAAAGCTTCTGGATGCCCCACTTCATACTTCATAAGAACCTGTATCTGCCCTGACTTCACCAAGGGGTGTAAACATCCAGTGCTCTGTTAGTTCTCTGTTCTCCCACTGCTGAGACCAACAAGAGCCTAACTTTAAGAGTGCAGATACATTTTAAGGTTAGTTTTAGTAACCAGAACAGGAGCAAATCTAGGCCACTAGCAAAAAGCATTGTCAAAGTTTACCAGTTCAACATGAGACACATGATAGGGAGCTCAAAGGTCTCATATCTCCTGGCGGTCTGTAAATGTTTGTTCCCTACAAGCTACTTTCTTAGGTGGCATCTGGCCTTCGTATCTTCAGAGGAAGAGTACATCCCTTCCCCTAGCTGTTTTTTCAGCCCAGAGCTCACTGCCACTATATACAATAAGGGAAGATGTGTCCTTTGTCTTGCCCTGGCCTTTGATTTGGACTTTACTTTTCTAGTTTTGCTCCTAGAGATATTGCTACTTGTTGATGACTTCTTTCAGCACTCAGTCCAAGCAGCATGACACCCCCCCAGCTGACTGGTAGACTGTTAGGGCTGCATCTCTGACACTTCCTTTCTTGTGCTTTAAAACATCAATTTGTTTTCTCAAGTCTTCACTGTAGAGAAGGTTTGATTTATATCAATCTCCATGGCATGTGACAGGGACCAGGTGGTGACTGAGCAAAAGACCACCGTGACTTCTACCCATCCAACACATGACAGCCATTACTCGGAGTACCCCACTGAGACATACCAGCTGCCGCCGCCTCCAGCCCAGCTTGGTGACACCCCCAGAGGCAGCGACACAGAACAGCAGGTCATTCATAAACGCCTCTTCCAGCATCCGGTGGCTCTGATGCTTCAACAATTGAACATCTGCTGGGGAAAATGGAAACAAGAAGTTAAACTCTTTCCTGCTTATTCATTCTACACTACTGATATTTCAACCTCTTTCAGTTTGCAGGGGTCTAAGAGTATCCCAGTGACAGCATGTGAAAGTCCCGGCAGTGATTGGAGCCAACTGTTAACAAACTTTCTTTTCCTAGTTGCTTTTTCAGGGATGTCCTAGAATTACCCAGAGACCCAGGACAAGCTACAGGTAGAATATCACAGTCCTGATCAACACCTTCTAATAACAGCATAACAAGTAAGATAAAGGTAAAAATACCTACCCATTAAAAGCATGTCAACACCAATACATGTATTATTGGCATAGTATCTATACAATTAATTGTGTTTGAGATTGTTTAAAATCCAAGTTTTAACTGACAGATATATTCCTTACAGAGCAGCTACCAGAACTGACTATATTTAGGAAAGCTACCTCGTCTTCCTTCCTTGGGTCCTTCTTACAACAATGCTATGCCATAGCAACTCCTCAAAACTATGCAAACATTAAGTAATTTCCATTGCTTTGCAAGATTTATATCTTTGTTTACTAAGTCCCCCTATATCATTCTATTATTCTTTATTTGGGTTTACTTTGTGATCACTAAATTCTCTGCTCTGTTTCTACAGCAGTTGACATAATGGAGTTCTATCTATATCTGGATTTCTTCCCGACTGTGAATGCACAAATATTAAAATAATGTTATCTCTTAGAAGTAGTTGCATTGCAGCATAGGTCCTGGGCCAAGTTAGGGCAAGGAAGCTCATAGAAATAAAATAGCACTGCTGTTTGGCTTCCTTGCTTCTTTGCTCTACAGGTTTTCAAAGCAATATTCAGCCAGATTACTACAGCCTGATTCTTCTGTCCATCAAGATGTTTGCACAGCCATACCACTCCACATATAGAAGTGATTCCTGTTGCTCACAGCTAGGTTCCAAAGTGCAACCCTGTTGGTGCTTCTGGAAACAGCACCAGCTCCTGTTCACAGACCATTTTTTCAAAATCACATTAGCAGTGAGCATAGGAATGCTGAAGAGCTGGCTGGGACAGCAGGTTCAGATCTTGTTGATGGTCAAAGCCACAGCAATGCCAGCCAGACAAGTTGGTAAACACACTCTGAAAGGACAGTTGAGGGATCCTTACCAACATGGACTGCTGAAATGGTTAAAAACAAGCATATGTTCTGTTGCCATACCAACAACCGTGTTACATCCATCATACTACAAGATGTAAACGCTTCTAGTGGCCGAATAGCATACTGCTATTTAATGTTTCACTGCACTTCACATTTCACAAGTTAGTGCGTTACTCCCAGCATGCAGAATTAGGTTCATTTTACCAAACCATTTTTCCAAGGAAAGTCTTCTGGTCCTGTTGCTCTAGTCATAAAAATTACCCATATGTCTGTGTATGGGTGCACACATGTAGGTATATGAGAGCATCCATCAGATATACAACTATGACTAATAACACAGCAATAACTAATAAACGCAGTCTAGCAAATGTGATCTATGGAAAAAAGATTGAAAGAATTGATGTCAAACTGCTTAGAGGACAGGGGAGAAGATCTGGCAATGGTATTCAAATAAGTTAACAGTTGTCACCGAGGGAGAGAAAGCCCCTTGCTTTGACTTTAGAGTTAGCCCTGCTTTGAATAGAAGGCTGTGCACCAGACATCTACCTGATTCCAGGAAGTGTTGTTTCCTCATATCTGTTATGGACAAAGCAAAAACAGCAGTGGTAAACTCTTGAACCTCAGCAATGGAGATTTAAATTAGATATCAGGAGAATTAGGAACTAGGCAGCTCAGGAAAGTGTGATGACTCTTGCAGACTCTTGCAGGGTTAAGAATCACACAGAAAAACATCTCCCTTGGAACAGCCCCTGAGGTGAAGGAGTGGATTAGATGATCTCTGGAGTCTCTGCTATATGTCTGATATCTGTGATTTGATACATTTTCTGACAAAAGCTGGGCAAGTAGGGTGTACTTGAAAGAACTGTATTGCTTCACAGCAGAACAGACAACCCTGTGCTTTCCCTTTCAATCGATGAGGCTCTCAGAGTGTGAAGTGCCGAAATAAACTCAAGTCATTTTAATTGGCGACTTTCTTTGTTTAAACAATAAAGAAGTAATATGGGTCACTTCTGCTGTGAAGCAGCTATCTGTCAGACACAGAAAAGACTTGTACAACGAGATGGGAAATGCTGACTTTGTGTTCTCTTCTATTATATTTGTGACCTGGACTTCTCCCTTTGCTTCCTTTTTTTTTTTTTCTTGCTCTCTTTTGCTATTTTTCTCCTAATACCAAACACTGAAAACATCCCAACTTGCCAAGTTTTCTTCCTACAGACAGTTGAAGCTGCTAATTTCTATCCCATCACTGAAATGCAGACCTGCCCTTCATCTCTACTGTGTCATTCCCGTCTTCCCCTGCACTTAATGAAGTGTCTCACCAAAGAAGGAGTAGTTTGTAAGCCTGGCTTTCACCAAGATACTGACAATGCTGTGCTCACAGCAAGGAATTCAAGCCAAAGCTCTCTAAAAATCAAAGGAATGAAGAAGTATCTACTCTTCTGTCACCTGGGCAGACAGTGGGCAGCAAATGACTCCAGGCAATTGGGAATGACTGTGTTGCATGGGCTTTGGATGCTATGTGCAGCATCTCCCCTGAGCCAGGGACTGTTTATTTGCTTTGTCCCTGATATAGCACAGCAAGTCCCTCATCCAAGACTCATCTCTTTGCTGTTTGTCAAAAGGTCAACAACACTCTGTGGCCTTTTCTTGAGAGGCATCAAAAATGTGCTTCCTGCGAAAGAGAGAAGTACTTTGGCATGACAGTAGTGATGCACGGTGAGTGGACTTGCCATTCAGCTCTATTGCTGAAAACTGTTGACAGAAGCTACACTTGCACCACCCAGCGAACTGAGCGAGCTTCCCAGCAAGGTGTGAAAGCTCATAGCCACTCTCCAGTTCCTGTGGTTTGTGAGGTACAAAAATTATTTCTTCCCTAGGGGTTCAGTTTGGCTTTGAGGTCTATACCTACAGTAACAGGTTCTACTGAAAGATCAACCTTATAATTGTTACCTAAAAGAAGCTGATTTGAGATCCTCTCTAAAATTCCCCAGAAAAGTGGGCCTCAACATGTAAAGGGGAAAAATTGCTCATAGCCTGACTTCAACATCCAGTGGCAATGGAGAATGTGGCTATGGATGTCTCACAGCAGCATCAGTTTCAGATATAAGAAAACAGAATTGCCTATGGACCCTCTAGCCTAATCTGTGTCATATTAAATGTCACCTAGGCAGATAAGGTGACCGATAAACCCTGTGAGTGAATAAACTTCTGGCATGCCATTGCAACTGCTTACATTCACACTCAGTACTGGCTCACAGGGTTCTTGCCTGTCCCTGCTGATCCATGCCTACACAAGTTCAGAGTTTGTACAACATTTGGGCCCAGAGCAGCACATCCTATCAACCAGAGTATTTCTTTAAATACATAACTTATGAAATCAAAAGAAACAATCCAAATACTGGTCCCCCAGAGGAGAGGTGCTTTAGAGATTAATACATGGCAATATTTATGTTAGCACCTGATCTCTTCAGACATGGAAAGCTGGCTCTCAGTCCTACCACAGCTGCCTTTGCTTTCTATAGAAAAGGTTGATAGGGCCAAACCTCAAACAGCATTACCAGATCCAGACTTGCAAACAGAGCAAGCTAAACCAACAAACACACAGGATTCGGGGGCTTGGGGGGTGGGAGAGGGAGAATATATATAAAAAAAATTTAGGAATATTTTATTGCCTTTTGCTTCTTATTGGAAAGGGTCCGTTTTTAAGTCTTATCTCTGCTATGAAAGCCATCCGCAGTTATCCCAAGGTTCACAGTTTAGCTATTCCTCCAGCATCTGTGAAAGGAGGCTAAGCAAAAGAAGATCATGTGTGCTAAACAGTAACCCACAGATGCAGAATTTCAGAGGGTCTCTTCATCTCCATAGGAAATGTTTAGGAGTCAACAAACTGCAGCTGTTTGGAAAAGCTTTTGATTTATAAAGCTGTGAGCACCTAATCCATCTTTGTATTCTGACATCCGTCTGTGTGCATGCTTCTGGCAAACTCTTCTCAGGTAAAAAGTCCCCAAATCTTACCAGTTGAATGTAACAAAAGCAAATTGTACTTGCCCTCACCAAGTGCTAAAGCCCTTCTCAGGTGCAGTCAGCTGGGCAGGGAAATTACAAAGCTTTGCCATGCTTCTTGTCACCAGGTGCTCAATCCAGTCCCAAGAAGTGCTCCCAGCAAACAAAAGCTTTAATTTTCACTCACTTATTTCTGTTAATGAGAATTAAATATATATCACTTGCCTGAGTCAGGCCTCCAGCCCTAGATGTGGGCACCCCTGCCAACACTTTTCAGCCAGGGCTTCCCTAGGGCTTATCTGCTGTCCCAGGTTCATGGCTGCCCCTACTGCCCAGCTGTATGGTCTCAGCTAGCGTCCCCCAGGCTGAGACCACCTTTTCCCTCTGCTGTATTGTACAGTTTTATTCTCAAGAGGTGAATGACTATTAACATATCTCACTGCTGCTAAAAATCTTAATAAGAACATACACTTACACACATACAGATAAATCCAGAAATTCATCAAATTAATGGATAGCCCCTGCAGCACTGTAAATCCAAGCATATGAATTTTAACATCTTCAGGGGGTTTAATGCCATGCTTCCCTTCTGGTATCTGAACATTATAAAACTCCAGGCAAGTCAGTGAACCAGGGAATACAACTGATTTGAAATAAAAGCAAAATGACTCAGGGGTTTAATTGTCCAAGCTGGGCAAAGTGAAAAAAAGTAAATAAGCACTTTGTTATACATGATGAAAACCAAATTGGAGCAGAGTCCAATTCTGTGAACTTTCTTCAGGCAAAATTCTCATCAGTTTCGCTGGCAGGGGCATGTATGAGTTCCCCGAGTGGGACCAAGTGGCTGGAAACCATCAAGAGTTTTCAGAGCCGCAGGGCACTTCTGAACATCAAACTTGAAAGAGCCAGAGCATTTCGCCTGTAAAAATCTGGTCTTCTTAAGGTATGTCCAACAGACCAACAAAAAGTCTGATGCCGAAGTTGTGCTGCCTCAAACACCACTTTGGGCAGTGGCTGATGTGAAAAATACTGAAGTTACCACCCTACTGTAAGTTGAATTCTTTTGATAAAATACTTCCTTCATGAAAGAGAAGAGTTTGGTTTTTTTCTTTTAATTACAGGTGATATTTTTCACAAGAAAACCTTGTTTCAGCTAGATGATCTTGGGTTCTTTTAGTCCAGAAGAGTCAAGTAAGATGATTTTAGCTTTGCACTGACATTTCAAAAATGCCAAGAACATCAGCATTTGTTTAGATCAAATATGTCACTATTCATCAATCTGATATTTCAGAATTGGGATTTTCCACAGCAAAAAACATTTAACAAAAACTTGATTTTCCTCACAGTTGAAAACTACCTTTTCAAAAAACTCTCCCAATCCCTAGTTGAAATGACTGCAGCCACCACTAGCTGTATGTTTCAGGAGTCCCCAGAATAGCCTGGGCGGGGGCAACCTGCCACAGTCCCACTCCTGAGTTTGCACAGTGTAGCTGCGGTAGCATCCAGCTCCACCACGACTGGGAGCAAGATAGTACCCTCTCAAGTGCTCAGCTCTCTCATCTGAGCTGAAGAGCTCCAGATATGCTGAGATCAACAAGAGGCTCACTTTGAGCAGGCAGAGGAAGAGATATGCAACATCCTCTGCATTGTAGGACTGTAAATAGACAGAACAGACAGCATAGCCTTCACAATGAAGCTACGCAGGTGAGTACCTACAGTAAATACATGTGGTATCACAATGAAAATACTCAGAATTATTAGGAAATGTTACCAAGCACCCAGCATTACCAGCCTTGTCTGCTGTCTGATGCCATCGTGCTGCCACCTCTCTCCTTTCTCCTCCAACCAGGTGGGCGCTGCTGCCTGCTACCCGTGCACATGAAGGGAGAAGGCCAGGAAAAGCATTCCTCCTGTCATGTCCATTTGTCTCCATCCTCAAAACATGGGTGGGACAGCAGAACAGAGCCATGGCACTGCAGTCCATAGAGCTCTGTGGTCAAGGAGGGGGTGTCCAGCACAAAGTAATCCAACACCACTAGGAAACTGAAGGAAGAATAAGAAAGCACTTTCCAGTGTTAAATTGGGAAGACAGAGAAGCTAGAAATTCATCCATTTTCCCCATCAAGACAACAGTTTACTCAGAGTGTGAGTCCTTACAAACTCATTTGCCTATCCCATCTTTCCCTTCTCCAGGTGGTGGCACTAAGTACAAGGCACATGATTTCCCTGAGGCCCATTGATGTCGCGAGGTCGAAAGCTCCTCCAGAATTGGCAGTGCCACTAAAATCTAATCAGGTGCTTGTGTGCAACAGACCCAGAAGCAATTGCAATCAAGCCAATTGCTGCATCTGATTACACATGAAAACCCTTGTGTGGCTAAGTGTTTTGCAGTCCTTAATAAAATGTGCCTGTCTTGCCTCAAATTGCATCAGGCAGGGGTTCTTTGGTGGTTTTTTTTAATATTAAGAATTACCTGAAAGAAGAGAGGGAGGGATAATAGGATGAAATTAGAAAAAGCAACCAGTGAAAACAAGGTAAATAAATGCCTAAAATACACTCATTGCCTCATATGCCTTCATCATAGCAAAACAGGATCTTCAGGATGAACTGCATAGAAATCCCAGCAATCCCAGGAGAGAATACGGCCAGGCGCCCACAGAGCTTTCGCTGGCCTCATGAGAGACAGTTGCACAGGTTGATTAAAGGCAGTGATCTAATTCCTCAGGGAACAGTAGATGTTGGGTTTAACATGCAATGAGGTTAGTGGCTGATTGTGTTTGGCATGGCACACAACAAGCACAGTGCATGTACACAAACATACACAAAACCACACAAAAACAGCCCCATACAAAGACACTGCACAAGCCAAAACATATAAAATCCCCAGTACTTGTATCTCTTATAGCTCTAGAGTCTAGAGGGACTGTTCAGCCTGGAGAAGAGAAGGCTCCGGGGAGACCTGATAGCAGCCTTCCAGTATCTGAAGGGAGCATACAGGAGAGCTGGGGAGGGACTGTTTGTCAGGAAGTCTAGTGATGGGACGAGGGGTAATGGTTTTAAATTGGAAGAGGGGAGATTTAGATTAGATATTAGGAAGAAGTTCTTCACTGTGAGGGTGGTGAGGCACTGGAACAGGTTGCCCAGAGAAGTTGTTGATGCCCCATCCCTGGAAGTGTTTAAGGCCAGGTTGGATGGGGCTTTGAGCAACCTGCTCTAGGGAAAGGTGTCCCTGCCCATGGCAGGGGGGTTGGAACTTGATGATCTTTAAGGTCCCTTCCAACTCTAACCATTCTATGATTCTATGATTCTATGATATGGTGTAGGGAAGAATTTTGTAGAGTGAAGTTGATGGTTGGACTCAATGATCCCAAGGGTCTTTTCCAACCTGAATGATTCTATGATCCTAAGAACCTACAGGAGTACACTGATCTCAAGGAATGTATCCACCAGCCACACAGAACCTCAGCAAGGAGAGCAATCATTTCCAGAAAGTCCCAGAGCGTCTCAGCATATAGGAGAATCAAAGAGAGGTGGATAGGAGAGACTAATGAGTAAAATACCAACCACATGTATTTTATTTTATAACAGAAATGTTACAGCATAGGATAAAGTCTAGTCATGGCAGAGGAATTTATATTGCAGTAATAATGAGTGAAAACCTGGAGCTGCCACGTGTCCTGGAGCAAGAGACCACTCACCCCTGCTGCAATGATTTACAGCTGTAAAATGCAAAACTCTGTAATGAAGAGAGTCTCCCCTCCCTGCAAAGGCAAAAAGAGAGCAGGAATTGCAGTGGGAGAAGGAAGCATTAACTCAACAGTTATTTCCATGCACATTCAACCTCTGCCAATTACAGCCAAGGATTTTACTCCATTTCCTGCATTTCAGCAAGGGGGCAATTGGAGCTGATGAATTAATGACCTCTAAAAAGTCAAACCTGTTCCTTGCAACCATTAGTCACGGTTTGGCAGAACAGCTGCAGAAATCCACATCTTGGAGGGAAAGCTGCAGCTGGAAGGTGGGACTTGCAGACACCACAGCATGTCTTCTTCCAATGGTGTAAGTCCATTGACAAGGAGCTGAGCTCAGCAGGCAGATTTCGGGACAGGAAATTGTACCCTAGTACAATTAAAGAAATAAAAGTTGTAAAATATTTCATGATACAATAAAGTACAGGGAATCATTAAAATAATTATATTAACCTAAAGGCAAAACAACTAATAGCCAGAAGCACTACTTTTCTCATTAGATGACTTAGCCTCTAGGACCACCGGGAAATCTGTAAATCTCTTCTGTGCAGTTCCACAGGTCCATCATATCCATCTTATCCTTTTGGTTTCCTTGTGAAGGCTCCTGGGCCCTCTTTCAAAGTCCACCAAGATAATGGTTTTGGCACTGTTGGTGAAGTCCACTCACAGGCCCAAAGCAAAGGCGCCGGAAGGGTTAATCCATCTTGAGTGCTGGAAAAGGCACGGCTTAAAACATTCAGCAGATGGATGAGGCTGTGCATGCCTGTTCAGAGACTCACATCAGGAATTAAGCCTGCAGTGCTCATTAATAATAATGGGAGCTAAATGCTGTATTGCATGTGTCACAATGGGAGCGGACTCCTGCTACAGCATGGGGCTGTCCTAAATAGATGATTTAATTAGTATATTACAAGTATTGATTCTGGGAATAAATATGAATTCAGCAAATATTGTGAATTAGCTTCTTAACCCAGCAGTATGTCCTCCCCACAAACTAGAAGCACTTGCTAATTTAATATATGCCATATCCCAATACTGACAGGAATTTGAAAATCACTGTTAATTGCAGGAACAAAAATAACGGTTGCCTCCATCAAATCTCTGTCTGAAGTTAAAATTTATAACTAGTCTTTCCATATTCTCATTTTAATGGGTAGAATTCTCTTTTAAAAGAGATTATTTTCTTAGCAAGCAGAATATAGGTGTGAAGACTGGGAATGGGCTTTCTGAGAGGGGCACAGGAGGCAGATCACTGCTAATCCTTAGACTAAAACCAAAGATCTACACAATACTCAGTTTTCTGTGGGCACAAGGCTTTTCCCTGGGCAGAAATATCTCTCAGCCTGCATAGACACCTCTCCCAGATACCAGGACCAGCTCATGCCCTGTGCTAAAATATGTGTTCAGAACAGTCCTTCTGTACCTCCTCAAGTTCATGCTTGCAAGTCCCTTTCTTCCTGAGCTTCTCATTCTGCACCTCCTTTACTCTACTGCCCACTCACACCTGTAAGTATTAAAATATGAACGCAACAATAAAGAGATCAGCAGGATTTTAACTTTCTTTTTTCAACCTGGCAATGTACCTGAGTTCTCAGTGGGACTCCCAGTTGGTCCACAGAATATGAGCACTGCCAGGTCCAACAGTGAGTCCTCCTCTGCTATCCACCAGTGAGCCAGACGTTTCCCATACAATCCTACATCTCTTGAATCTGATTTCTTCTTTCTGATGACCCATCACACCACCAGATTTTGCATCCATCTTGCCTCTCATTTTTGAGTAGTTCCAAACTGGGAAGGAGAGAATGTTTCTTCCTACAGCTGTGAAGTGACCCAATGCAGTAAATAGAAGAGGTTTTGCAAGGATTCTGTCCAATGAATTTGACCTTCATTTGATAGTAACTTATAAATATGTATACATATATATATATACACACACATATATATGAATAAAAATTTTATCTGGAGTATCTGCCTTTTTGCAAAGAAGAAGTTCCAAAGCTTGTACATACGGTCATTAGCCAATATTTTCCCATCTGCTCTTTGTAGGGAGTATGCGGGCTTGTTGGTAGTATTAGATGTGGTAGTCAAGGGAAAAATCTCTGATCGTTGTGCATTAGCTCAGCTTTTCTCTGCTCTGGCAAGTTTGACTTATCATTAAACATCCCAGAAATGCCAGCTCTAAAAATCATTTCTACTTTGATGTTATTTTCCGCCTCTGAGAAATTGCTGCTCTCTTTCTGGGATTTGATTTTTATTAGAAACTTTTTTAAAGGCCAGAAAGCTAGAAATGCACCAACAAAATCAAACAACGCCACCTCTAATTCAAGAACAGAGTCAAAACTCTTCCACATTTTGGCCATTTTTTTGTGCACATTTTCCAATCCATCTAATTCTCGTCCTTCTTTACTATACAAATGTATGAAAGGAAGATAGACAAAGTCATTAGCTATTATGTTATATGAGAACCTGAAGAGTCACTCTGGGTTTAAACAAGAGTCTAGCTCAGTATCTTTCCACAACATATAAGCAATGCTGATTGGAGGATAAGTGGGCATATACAATTATTTTACCCCCAACACTCCTTCCAAGCTTGAAGCCGTTAGTATTTGCTTCCTGTTCAGTAACACTCACTTACACATAATTAATTACATATATTCCATGCAGTTCAAATTCAGTGTTAATTTATGATATGTAGCTGGTGCTAATCTATACTGGTACTGAAAGAGCCAAGTGCTCTCTTCCTTTATCCCAATTATCTAAATGCCAATCCACATGCACCTATACAGAAATGTTCAGCAGAAGATATTTCTCACCAATTCCAATTCACCCTGAGAAGAGTTTTTGCTGCAAATGTTCCCAACCTTGTATACCAATTAGTTGTTCTTGTCCAGTCATGTCTCCAGAGTGATCTTCTTGCTATCAACTGTATGGATCTGTAGGATGGAATCACTCTCATGAATAAATACAATAGCACAGTCAATTATCAGGAGCATCAGCTTGCTGGAGAAGAAAGCTCGCTAGGGGAGAAAAGAAAATCTTATTATTACCTTTAGATGCCCTTTTGATCTTATTAGAAAGGAAACTGTGGGACCAGAAAGTGAAGGGAGATAAGGGATAGCTGGCATAGGTTGATTTGATTTCTTTTTTTTTTTTTAATCAGGAAATATATATACATTGCCAAGTTCCTGTTCCCACTTTGGAAATCCTGTGTGGCCATTAAGCCCCGCTGACACAGAGTGCAGTGTTAATGCAGAAGCTCCAGTCCCAGGAGGGGCTGTTAGCACAGGAACATCCTCCCAACCTGGGTTTGTTAAAGACCAAGAACACCACCAAGCCCATGTTTGGGTGCCAGTGCTGCAGCCAGTTTGCCTCCTTATTGCCAGTTCATTACAGGACTGCTTCTGTCCCTCCTTCCTAACCACCAACTTATTTCAGTGCAGTCAGCTGGACTCCAGTCAGAGCCACTGGCTAACTGAGAAGCAGCAAAGGATGCAGAATCTGACCTTGCATATGTTTGTTATTCCTACCTGCAGGCTGGAAGAAGCCTTTCTCTTTTCCTATCGATTCAGGTGTTCTAATGCAAGAACTGCAGGGTCTATAGACCTAAAGAAAGAACTGAACGATATAAAAATCGTAACATGGAGGCTCTGCAGAGACAAATCTTGGATCATTGCTAAGACGACTTAATGATCCTTGAATTCATGAGGAGGAGAGAGGGCCTTGCTTCTCCCACGAGTCCATTTTTGTTATGTAGAGTCAGATCCAAAGAAAAAGATGGCAATTTTCTTTCAGGGAAATTTCTGCAGGTTTGATTCTGCAAAGAAAACACTGAGATTAAAGGTAATTGAAATGAGTTATTTCATTGACTGTGACTTTGGCTGGATTTTCTGGTGTCTAATAGAGCATGACCTCTGAAGCTTTCTCGCAAGCTTGGACCATAATAACTGCACTCTTACACAGACTCTCTGGCAAACACTCTGATCGTGCACTGATAATAAATAAATAAACAAATAAATAATGGATAAATTCTCTTTAACCTCTTTCAGGCCGCTTCTTTTTACAAAATGTGTAGAACTGGCTATATTTGAGATTACAACCCCTCTGCCAAATTTAGTGATAATTCAACCCACTTTAAAAAGTTCATGCAGGCAAAAGATGGACACCCAAGCAGCATGGCCACATAAGCCAAGGAGACCAGGACAGAGGATCAGCTGATCCAGGATCTTTTGTCCAATGCTGAAAACACCAGACATTTTAGGAAACATACTAGAACAAGGCATGAATTTAATGATGCTCCTCCAAGTACTTTTCCAGCTGCCAGGAAAACCTGTTCAAGGTCTTCTCCAACCAACAGGGATACCTATCAAAGGACCTTTTTCCTAGGAATTTATAAACTTATGTTTTACACCTGTGTAAACTTCTAGCATCTACAGCATCTGCAGAAAGGAACTCCACAGACTAAGGGTATGTTTTATGAAAATTACTTCCTTTTGTTTGCCCTAATATTGCATCACAAGAGTTTTGTGTTCCCATATTGAAAAAGGCATAGGGCTTGTACTTCATAAGATTTAAAAAATAAAATAAAATCATCCCAGCCTGTACAAGATAGTACTCCAGAGACCAACATCAGTCTCTCATTAGGCATGTTAGATGTTCAAATATGCACAAACATGAAGGTTACTAGTACTTGGTTTACCCATCCCCATGTCAAGAGCTCTGAAAAAATTCTGAAGCTCAGGAGAGGAAACGTATGGGACTACAAATTCTTAGTCTGAACTCCTTTTCTTTCTACAAGCTATCCACCACATTTTCAAATGTCAGATATATGATCCTGGCTTTGAAGACTTTTGTAAACTCTTTTCCTACATAAATAGCTGGGCCATCTTTTCTATGTAAGATATATTAAATAATATCCAGTGACTACTGGAATCAATGAAAGCCATCCAGTTCAGCTTGAAATAGTTAATCAGTCTATGAAAGGTGATCTTTATTAATCTGCTTTGAAAATAAAAAAAAAAAAAATCAAGATTTTTTTCTTTTGAGCCTTCTCAGTATCTTGAAGAACTACTCAATGAGACCCTCAGAGTAGATTATCTATTAATATGCTCTGAAAACCTAAAATAGAGGAAAAAAAAAAAAAGATTATCAATGTCTTCAAGATTGATGAAAGTGATTTTCACTGATTTTCTGTGGAGGAAAACTTAGGGCTGCTAATACTGAATATAGGTCAATAAATCTTTCTAATAAGAGTGACCTAATTAATATTCAAGTCCTGATTTGAATGCATGAAGCTCATTATCTTGACACAAGGTTCACTCTCACAGAAAAGAAAAAAAAATAATTAAAACTTATGGAAAACTTTGTGGGAGCAAAGTTTCTGGACAATATGGAAAGCAGCTCTCTTCTGTGCAAATGTTGCTGCTGGTTTCCTAGTCTTAGATTCTTCTTGTACATGGGCAGACAACAGGAAACACTTTCAATAATCTGGTGCATCAGAGAGGTGAAAAGAGTCATCACTAAACACACAAATGGTTGTTATACTCCTGCACCAGAGACATACTAGTATTATCAAGGAGAAACTATAACTTGCATTGGATTGGCAGTCATTGATGATGACTACCTCTGTAAAAGCACCAACTGCCTGGTTGACAGGATCCCCAGAGTTCAAAGGACATCAAAGCACATAGAGGTTGCTGCAGTCCCCAGACAGCATCTCTGTAGTCATCCATGTCCATGAAATACAGAACACGTCTGATAGACGGTCTGACAGACCTCAGGGAGTTTGTCTGGAGGAAACAAATCCATTGCTTTACTACCTCAGAGAGGCTGAGGTCCAAAGTCAGTTGCACGATCACCAAAGTACCTAAGTACAAAAATTGTTCCCTAAATTATTGTAATTATCCAAGGCTAAATCTACATAGTTTCCTTTTGCAATCCCTTCCTTCCCAACTCCAATCAGCTGAAATAAGAATCTTCTCTCTTCTTTTGCACTGGAAGATGAACAACAAACAAAGCAATATATTATGGCAGATGAAAAGAGTTACTTTTCTTTTTCTTCTGAGTATCACAAGTAAATTGAGAAAGATTTAGCCCAAAAAGTGACCAGAGCCTGCTCTTTGACAGACAGGATGAAGTCTCTCTGTGATACAAATGTACACTATTGCATCCCCAGGTAAGCATTAGACATAAGGAAAGGTAGACCAACCATGAACAGTCAGCTTCTGACAGAACTAAGCACAAGGTAGTTTAGACAGTTAATCTGGAAACTAGTAAATTATTTCTAGTAGATTGAAGAGAGAATTTCTAGAACAAGAGATGTAGACACTAGTGGTTTTGAAGCCAAAGCTTGATTATATGACAGGGATTATGTACTGTAAAGGCACAAGAGCCTGCAGTGGAGCAGAGCTCTTCTGTGTCCTGTAGCCCTGTCGTCTTTACAAAATACAGCTGCGAGGCTACACACAAATACAAACCCATGTACATGGTTCTTTTACAGTCTTTGGGGAAATTGTATAAAATTGGGAAACTGAATCCATTTCGCTTATTGTATGAAAAAATCCCAAAGTGGAATCCTGTTCCATACAGCTCACTTGACTTAATTAGCTAACATTTGAATCAATGCTTGATTGCAGAGACTGCCATTCTAAAGCAGGAGCCATAGCCAGCAATTGTTCTTTTTCTATTAGAGTAATCGAGGGTGCCATTTGATTAGCCCATGGCTTTATTGATTAATTTATCATTTCTTTGTTTGCATTTGATTTTGATTGATTTTCTGTGCTCTTTGCAAATGAGCATGTTGTCATGAATACAAAAGTGCTTCACACACAACCACTACCACAGCTTGTTTGTTGTTTTCCTGATGCCTTCTTTACTGGAACTACATCCTTTTGCTGTCCACCAGCTTTCACTCACAGCAGCTGCTGGCTGAACTAATGAGTGCAACTGGGCTGCAGCTTGCAAAAAAAAAACAAAACACACTAAGCTTAACAGGAACACAACAGGACAGAGCAGCGTGGAGTCACAGTGCTGCTTTGGTGTGAAATTAAGGTCTATTTAGACACAAGTTTCAGTGCCACATGGCACCAGATTTCTGCAGACCTATGATGTATGTAGAAATCTCTGCTGATAGACAATAGGAAATATTTTCGGAAGTAAACGGAGATATGGTGGTATTGCAGAGCAATATTGTACCCATGTGGTAGGTATCACCTTGTCCCATTTGGTTTTGCAAAGAACAGAAGCACATGCTGTTGCTAAAGAATCCTTACTCCAGTTTCCATAGCTAGCTAGTACATACGATGAGCTCCTCAGGAAGTCTGCAAAGCAGTATTATAAGGCTCACTTCTCACAGCTGGATTAGCAAGGTGTATTAGCAGAACTATGATATGGTCTTAGGCAGAGGATTGGAAAGGAAGTCCACTGTTCAAGCTCTGAGGAGTCTCGCACAGCATTTCTTGATCAACTTTCTTAAGCTTTTCCATTAGTTGGGATATGACCGGTTCCTGGGATTATGGTAAAATGAACTGCAATTTAGGACCTAGCCCTGATTTTGGTAAGGGCTGACCCAAACATCCCCTTTAAGCCTTTCCCACGTACAAAGTGGTCATGCTGTCCTCCAAGAATAGTGGCAAGCAGATAGATGTACTCTACCTACTGAACAGCTGGTTTTGCAGAGAAAGCTTTCCCTAATGAGTGAGTTACCTGAGATTGTGTTGCAGCCTTCCATGCATTACTACCTGTCCTCCAGGTCAACATCCCTCATCAAGAACATTGATTTATAAGCTTCTTGCAATCACACAGCTAAATGTGTTAGTAACCAGCCAGCAGGATCGCTAGCAATTGTACTGAGCTCAGGATTTTCAGTTCTTTACTACAGATCAGCTGTTCAGTGACAACTTGAGCTGTGGTAGGTCCAGTACTGCTATCAGCTGGGCCTCATCTTCTTTGCTGAGGATGATATGCACCTTGCTCACGCACTGCCACTTTCTTACAAAGCCAATGGGAGAAAATACAGATGTCCTTCCAGAAAACTGATATCAGAAAGCTCAGCATCAGCTGTGAAGGCTAGTAATTTGTAATACAAAAAAGAAACCAAGCAAAAAGGAGAGTGCGTGCTCCAGACTGTCAGTTCACTACAGAGCTTGGGGGTTTTTGTTTTCTAGTAAGACAGTGATGAATTGCAGTTTAGACTAATGAAGGGCAAGGGGGTTTTGGGACCTGAAACCAGCAGCCCTGAAACCTTTTTGTGTTCACTGAATAGCATAACTCAAAATGTAAAGTAGTATAGAAATGATATCAAAATGTCTGTGTTTTGTATCCT
The DNA here is from genome assembly GCA_013400375.1 of Thinocorus orbignyianus. NCBI lineage: Eukaryota > Metazoa > Chordata > Aves > Ciconiiformes > Thinocoridae > Thinocorus > Thinocorus orbignyianus. The sequence goes on from VXBW01005695.1 coordinate 1,440,772, forward strand.
GCTTTGGGACTGAGCTGTTCACTTCTCCACTTTGTTTTTTCAATCCCCACCAAACTGTTCAGTTTCTTTGTGCCTAAATTTCTCACATAAAATAAAATATCTCATTGCCTGGTTTTAGCTGGGATTTATGAAGAAGCAGCACCCAAAATACTCAATGACTAGGCTCTGATGAGTGGATGGATGGGGAGAAAGTAAAAGAGACTAGTAACAATTGTATTACATAACATTAGGTAGAACTTAATTTACACTTGATACTTTGATTAGGTTTAATATTGTCAGCTCATTGCAGAAAGTCCCAGCCACAAACTGATCAGAGCCATCTTAATGGTTTTTATTTTAAATAAATAGTCTGTTTAAACAAAAAGCTTGCAAGCAGATTGTTAGTCTCTTCATATTCACATACTTAGGGTACCAGGCTATTAGTTGTTGTTAAAAAAAACTCATACTAAAGAAAACTCTAAAGAACCACTTCTCATACATGCCCTTTTAGAAGTTACACTGACTGGTTTCCATATCACGCTAGTTCATTATACATACATAAATATACACAAAGGTTCTTCAAGCAGTCATTAAAATAAATCTACATTAACAACAATTCTATAACTTTTAGTATCATTAAGGTCACAATACTTCTAAAAATATTTTCCCAAACCTTTTATAACTACTTGTTCTATTCATATCTTATCAAAACTTTGACTGTATAAACACCTAGCCTCCCAAACATACCATCAAGATTTTCTTATCACCTGCTATGAAAGCAGCCTTGACATCCCCTAAACACTTTCCAGTTGAACAAATTCATAGAATACATGAAACTAAAGCCTTGAACATGGAAAAGATTGTTTACGTTTGTTGAGAAAAGTAATTGGCTAAAAGCAGCTGATACCTGCTTCTGTAATGCCAAACACCAAAGTTCCTAACAAGATAGAAACTTTAGAAGTTGAGTTTCTTCCTATTTACTGTTACCAAAAGATATTAGCCAAAAATTACAGCCAGCAGTCAGATGGACACAAACAGAAAGACACAACATCTTTAAATTCAAATACAATACATGTGCTATTGAGAGGAACTTGATCTTATGGTAAAAAGTTCAGCAGTCAAAAGAACCAAGTTTGACTTGTGACTCTTCCTTATAGGTCATTAAGAAGTCAATTCATAATTATGTGCACCCGTTCATCATCAGCAAAACCAGATATTATATTCTCATCTCCTGAGGGAAGTTGTCTGGAAGACAAATACCTTAATGCCATGAAGTGTTCAGACACTGCATGGACCAATTGTCAAGCAGTTTATGCAAATATCAGGACTTTGGGCTCAGTTTCTTGAACCAGTGAGTTGTTTAATCATCATTCTATCCACAACATTGCAAGAAATTAAATCCCAAGTGTGAATAGCTATTCCTTTGTTATCTTATGCTGCACTATTGGAAAAATTAGAGGGGCTGTGCTAACAGAAAATGAAACTGACTGTTAACAAGAAACAAACTTCAACTACGAAGAACAAGTAGGAAAGAAGAAAATAATCTGGGAGAGGGGACAAAACTGCAGAAATAACCACTTTGCTTTCAACAGTGTGGCAGAAACACCATCCTTTAGAGCAGTACCATTAGAAATTGAAAGTGGTGATTACAATTTTGTATATATGTGACTTTGGGTACGTACTTACATATATGTATTTATACACATTTGCACATGTGTATCTCTTCAGTTGGCAGTTATGAATTCTTTATCAGTCCTTCAAACATCGTTCACTGGAACTGGCTGTATCATAACATAGCCTCTTGCTAGTAATGGTTTTAAAATACAGAACAACAGCAAGATTGCGGCAATCCCCATTCATCCGTGATGGAAAGCATAACAAAGACAATAGATTCAAACTAGCAAGAGAGAAAGCATAAATGTGGAGCAGATCAAGAGTCTGAGCCTTTTTCCCTTTACCCCAGTAGAAGTTCCATATTAAATTGAAAGGATTCCACTGAATTTTTTAACAGCATGCCATAGAACTATTCTAATGTCACTTCACTCAAACCTAATAGTAAACAGGCCAGAGAGATAAAGGCACAAGCCAGGTCTTCAGGGAATTAGAATCGCAACCATTAAGTTAATGAAGTAACAATTAAAAGCCTTTTGAGTGTGATAAAATGCACAAAAGTTACTGAGAAGCTGGGTATCCAGAGACCATCTTTTAACATTTGTTGCTTGATAGGATGCTGATGTACCCAGGATGATTCTTAGAAGATAAGTAAGTAACCCCACTAGCTTTTTCAATAAAAGACTGTACAGCACTGAATGAAGCCAAACTATTTTTTCATTAAATTTAAGGTTGCTGGAGAAATAAAGTGGGATATTCTTTTTCTTAGCTCATGAAAAAAACTACAATAATAACAATCCTGAGACATCTATCCATGTGCCTGGCATTATAGAAACCTCAGCAAAAAGTAATTAAAGAGCCAAATACCATCAAATGCTATCTAATTTAAAACATCTTTCTAAAAGTTCTTAGAGACCCTGTTGGGCTAATTCTGTGAACTTGGGAAAAAACAGCACTCATCATTACTCTTGGCCACACAAAGGCACGGGTGGGACCTAAGCAGCCCTTTTTTGCCTGAGGATTAAAATAGCATGTCGCTTCCAATTTTAGATCTGATCCACAACAGAAAATGCCAGACGGTCAACAAACATAATTAGATCCAAACCACAACCAAGCAGATCTTCCCTTCAGCCCACATCTCCAAACAGCAGCCAGTTGGCTCTGCCCACTTGTGAGAACAAACGGTGCTATTTCAGTCTGCCATGGCTGCAGGTGAGAGAGTAACTCTCAGGCTGATGAATTGAGAGTAGAACTAAAAGAAGCAGCTCAATTTTCTGTGGGGTTCTCTAATCACAATTCGCCACCTAGTAGGAAGAAGTGTAATCTCAGATTTTTGCAGCCTTTCTGCTCGGTAGCATGATTGTGCTGTAGAGCCATAATACCATATAATGGTGTATACCTTTACAAAGCCTCTGAGAGATAAGCAGCATTATAAGGGAAAGCCCAGTCCATGTTACGCATAGAATATCTTTAGCCCCTGTCACAAAGAAGCTAGGAAGATACAACTTAGCTTAGTGTCTGCAAGCACTCCCTGCAATGAAGCGATATGGGACAAATGAATTCAAGGTGCTGCAGAATCAAAAAGTAGTGCAGGAGAGAAATCCTAAAATTAAAGAGGAACAAGAAGTCACTGTCTGAGAGGTGAAGTTATATAGGAGGTTGTAAGGTCAACCAGGGCATGGGGAATCCGAGGGAGAATTTCAGCCAGACTAGACTGAAGTCTAGAGAAGAGAAGATGTGGGGACTGGAGGAGGGGCAGGCAGGTATTCAAAGACAGGGACAAGAATGACTGCAATGAAGAGTCTTTGTGAAGAAGGCCTGAAAGGGCAAATACAGGCCAAGGAATAGAAGAAGCAGAACAGAGAAATTTCAGTTTAAGAGAGACAGGGAAAGAAACTCCCAGTAGTGAGACAGAGAAGAGCTGAAAGAAACAGAGAAATGGGTGCAAAGAAGAAAAAAAAATCATTAAAACCCAGGAGATGTGATCCTTTGGGAGTATCAAGGGATTGATGTACACTGAGGCACTCACAATCTAGTTCATTGTTGGTTATGGCTTTTGACAGGAGGTTCTGCTGTTGCTTCATCCATAACACTACATAAAATGTCAAAACAGTCATTAAGGTGTGACACATTTTCCACACTTTCTCTGTGGCAGAACAGCAGGAACATTGTTCCTAGGGAGAAGCTGGTGGTGACCTCTGATTTGGACAGGGACCTTTCCCACCCAAAACAGCCAAACCCCATGGTCCTGGCAGTTCTCTACTATAGGCAATGCATACAGCTGGCTACCAAACCCACTACTCCTCGGGTCTGCTTGGTTTGCCTTCTCTGTGATTATATTACTTTACTTGGCTCAGAGCAACTGGCAGGAACACGCCTGATAAATGTCTTCAGATTGTTCGCCTTTCACCTCCACCCTAACTGCAACCTCTCACACCTGTCCATTAGCACCTCCCAGCCTGGAGAGAGAGCAGAGACTGCTTCTGCCTTGTAGCTTGGCTCTTAATAACAAAAAGCATTGGATGGGAAGCTTGCAGGCTCCCTGGTGCTAAAAGAAAAGATAGTGCTCTCTGGTGTGTCTGACTACCTTTCTGGAGGTTGGTTTTCAATCGACTTTTCGGCCACCCTGGAGCACACTGTTCAGGAGATATCCAAGCCTGTTCTTGCACTTTAATCTGTTATCTCAGCCAGGTGGGCCACATCATTCAGCTAAGTCTTCTAATGGAGTTGGCTTCCCCTTCCTCACGGATAGCCTGAGATCACACGAGGAAAGAGGAATTGCCACAAGTTTGTTATGATCAGGATCGCTGATTCACAGTCTCCCAGCTCTGCAGTTCATGTAGATGGAGTCTAGTGCTAAACTGCCACAGCACAGCATTTTAAACAAAGGTCCCCAGACCACACAGCTGGAAAATCTTGTGGGTTTATCATTTATATTTTCTACAGAAGCTGCAGAGGGAACAGGGCTGGTTTAATCCTTCCTCACAAGGCAGCACTCCCTGAAGAAACAACCACCCCTTGGAAGTACCTCTCTGGCCCCTCACCGCTAAGGCAGTCCAGACAGTTTGATTTAAGTGTCTGTGTGTGGCTAAATTGGCCAGATGAGCACTGGAAACTCCAAAATGAAGAAGGGAGGGGGAAAAAAATAATGAAAAAATAGACCAACAAAACTGAACCAAAACCCCAAGCAACCAAACAAAACCAGACACACAAAACTGCAAACTGCTTAGGACTAATCTCTCATGATCTTTATAGTGCTGATTCCACTAGTTTTTACTCCAAGGCTTCATCAAAAGCCATTTTAAAAAGAGACAACAGGAATGAAAGTGGATTTTTTTTTTTAATTGCCTTACCCAGGTGATGAGCTATTTGAGACGAAACAGAGCAAATGTCAAGAGGTGGGAGTGTCTAGATGCAGAAGGGAATCTTGTGCCTTGAGAATTAATCAAACCTCTGCAGAAGTTCAGAAAGTTTCCAAAAGCTTTTTCCAGTTTTTTGATCACTCCAGAGATCTTGTTTACAGCAATAACAGCCTGATCTTTACAGCAGATTGGTACACAACCTTTTCAGCGTGCCCAAACAAAGATACAATCCTGTAACAGATTGCAATGTACTCCATGCAAAATACCTAAGCATTAGCAGAACTTGCTCTGCAAATGCAGATCCTTTTGGGAACACGTGGAACCACCTGAACCATCAGTAAATTGGAGCAGTCTGGCAAAACACAAATGCTACTAACGTGTTTTATCACAGTTTTCTTTTTAATGTTTTATAAGCTCAACACACCCATTAGTATGAAAATTGGACTCGCTCACATCTGCTCAAAAGCAAGCTGAGGCCAAGTTAAAAAGGCGTCCTGTGCATAACACCTCTGCTTGGAAAACACGGTTTATCAGTAGTGGAAAACATTTGTGGAAAGTCCATTTTGCAAAAGGCAGGAACTGTAAAAAGAAAAATTCCCCATGGTATTTGCTAACCACAGAGTCCCTGCACAGCCCCTGCCAGTTACACATAAAAGAGCCCCTTCAAAGATCAAAGAACAAGTTCATACTTCCTCCTACAAACCTTCTGAAATGCTCAAGAAAGGCAGGGACTCGGTCATATTTACTTTTCTCTCTTACACCTTTTTTACAGTTACCATATTAAAATCAGAACTGGGAACGCAACAAACATTTCTTCTCATCCAGAGCTGACATTCAACAACATTGTTCAAGTCTCCTCATACATTCAATACATCCCTTAGCTTCTGATAGGATTGATTAGGTGCTGCATGTGCCTATGTATCAGTACAATTGAGACATAGAACTTCACACTTTAATCTAACAAGTTTAACATGATTTGCGAGGTGGCTTGGCAGCCACAAACTTTCTTAGTATGGCAATTTAGACACCTTTTCCTCTGTCCTTGTATGGACTTAATTCCCTATTTCCTTATTTCCTACTAATAAGACAAGACAGCCCACAAATATTATTTTGATGCCCAGGACATCGGGGTTTCCAGTGCCTCTGAAATGGCCATTACCATGGCCCCAGAGACTGGCTCCTCCATTTTAAAGTTGCAGCCTGCAACACCTTGCACATAGCATGCTCAGATCCTCTGAGATTGGATGTAGTATTTGAGCAGAAGGTTGTATGTTTGTGGGGAGGGCCTTGAAATATATGGGAGAGAAGACCCACTGCATCACCACCATTCAGTAGGGCACCATTCCCAGTGGGCAGGTAATGAGATCACACCACATCAGAAATCAATTAAGACTTTGAAGCTCCAAATTCACAAAGACAAACTAATTCTTACAGGTTTTGCCTTTCCCAAGCTAGCGTTTCTGGCAGGCACCTGAAAAGAAATGCTAACTAGACATAGAGTAAATACAAACAATTACTGTGTTTTACTCTTGTGTTATCCCAGTGGTACTTGGCATTTTAAGAGTTTAAAGTTTAATTACATTTTTGCTTTTGGTACATTGGATAGCCATTCACCTATGAAAAAAAGCGTCTGAGAGGGTTTCAAGCTCATTTAAAACACTCAGAAGCAAAAATTGCTGAAGCGTGTGAGGCTGGCTCTGTGTTTTGATGTGCTATAGAATAATGTATGGAATTATTTATACATTCTCTAAGTGGTGCATTTTCATTGTGCTTTCAGCTAACTTGCAAACTTCATTGACCTTGTCTCAGGAACCCTTTCTCTCCACACTTGCTAACACTTCCAGTAACATGCTGAGTTTTTCTTTTCCCCATCACACTGTTGTGCGGAAGAGATATTTGAAAGTCTTCCCAGGCTGATGATGTTACAAGAAAGGAAGAAATAGATGATCAAGAACATTTCAGTAACTCCATCACTCACAGAATTCCTTATTTATTAAGAATTTCCACTCCCATCTTCCTTGGTTTCTGATGCCTTTCCTGCCACTCCTGTATGGGACAAGAGCTGGGGACTCTGCACCTTGAACGTTTCTGAATGTGTTCATTAGCAAGGAACCCTCTTACAACATTAGGCCATAACATGCTCCCCAAAATAACTCTTTCATCACAGGCTGCGTCAACGGGACAGAAATGGCAACACAGAAAATAGTTCTTGATTTTTGTTTGGGGCTGAGGAGCATGACCAAAGGCAAAGAGCCACCAGTCCTATTAAGCTGAAAAGGCTGAGCAAAAGGTGTGGCCACAGTTTTGAGCTGTGACCCCCTGCCACAGCTGGGCAGAGTAGAGCATTTTAAAACTGTCCCACTCCCTGAAGGAAACCAGGCATGAAAAATCATTAAGCTTCAAACTCCTCCTTCATCAGAGAACCCACACCACCCATGCCGTGGCCTGCAGGAGATGCCTGGAAACCAAAGAACTCAGCATGAGACCACAGAGGAAATAAATCCGTGCAAGTCTTTCATTCATCAGGTGTGCACACCACACCAACCTCAATGGTAGCTCGACACAGCAGCAATTCAGGCTTAGAAATACCCCACCACAGTGTCTGTGTGGAGCTGGTGGGTAGAAGGTCAAGGGAATGGCCGTTACTGTGAATCACTGTTTCCCACTCTCCCGGTTACACTCTGAGCCCCATAACCTGCATGTCATTTGCCTCCTCCATCCCTCACTTGCTGTCCTGAGCACTTGCCTGCTGCTGCAGGCATGGAGCCCCTGCTGTGCTCAGCCTCCACCAGTCCACACTCCGGAGTGGGTGAATTGATTTTGCTAACACACATCTACAAACACAGTTTTTTTCTGCTGCGGTAAATCAACACGGCTCCACAGGATCAGACCAATAAAACACGAAGCAAGCTGGGGGTCTATTTCCTCTGCCTGAAGGGTCCTCCATCATGCCAAGCTATGATTACTACAGCCCTACACCAGCAATCTCTTCCATTTCTCAGGTCCAGTCCCGGTAGTGGGGTGTAGGAACACATAGTTGTTTGTTTTAATCTAATCACCATTTATTTTCAGTTATCTGGGGAAAAGAGAAAATCTTTCACACACACAAAGCCCAGTATTTCTTTACTTCTGGCTATGAGGGTCTGGCCACACATGTTCCGAGTTGGGGAAAATACAGAAAATGTGTTAGCAGGCAAGAAAAGTATAAAAAAGAGCATAAAAAGTAGAGGAAAAGATATGATCAAAGGGAAAAAGCTAAAACAATGGTAAGATTGCTTATATATAAGTGCATACATATATGTCTATATTTATATATGTACGTGTGTATAAAGGTATGTGTATACAGAAAATACTTCCCTCACTGCATGCAAAGCTTATTAGGAATGCCATCATTTTCATTCTAATCCATGAATTACGCAGCCTTGTGTGATTTTTTTTTTTTTTTAAGTAGGGGGAGGATTTTAAGACGCGGACTGCTACACTGCCTTCTCCCACTTTCAGTGAGGCTTTTTTCTGCACTCCGAGCTACCCAAAGGATTTTCATATGCACGCACACACACATGCTTATCTCTTTGCTCAGAAGCTTGAAAGGCTGTCCTTGGCCAGCAGCTTACCCTCCCTCACAGGGAAAGCTTGTCTTTTAGCAGCAAACTTTGTGAGAGGTCTCTGGACTTCCTCACTGTTGTTTTGTGTTTTGTTACTCTTTCTTATTTAGCTGCAGAAAATGGTTAAAGAGAAGTAGTCCAGCTCCTCACAGTGCCTTTCAAAAGCATTTCAAATGTATCCCACTGGGCTGAGACAGCTGTTTTTCCCTTCTTAGGGGAAAAAAAAATAGAAAAATAAAAAAAAATAATGAGAGTACTTTTGCTCCATTTTTTTCCACCCTAAAGACTCACCTGAATAAAGCCATGTGTGTTTCCGCTTCTGACCAAAGTTTCATGGCAGAAAGGCAGCTTCTTCCCCATCATGAGCAGCCACAAAGCTTCACTGTTGCACAGGGAAAGACTGCAGAGCTTAACGCATTACCTCAGTTTCTCTCTGCACTAGCTGGGGCAAATCCCAGTCAAGTGTCACACCACATTACTTGCTGTCACTGGAGAAAGAGGGATCACAATGGCACTTTCATTTTAAGGTCACAATGTCAAGAGTATCATGCATCAGGACCAGCTGTTATTAACTCTTTGGAAACTAATCTGTGAAAAACATGGTGGTTGGGCTCCTAATCCATACCTCCTAATCAATGCCATGACTGCATGTGCTCTTGCAAAAATGCTCCAGGGAAACATCCAGGGTTAGGTGAGAGCAGTGACTACCTGCATTCCTGGAATGGACCCATTAGGTATCTATATGGAGTTTCTCATAGGTTTGCAGAAGAAATGAGGTTGTCTGCAAGACCAGGTCATGTTCAGATCGCTGGGTCTTGGGCAGGACTGGATTTGACTGTAGCAGGCTGCAGAATCCAAAATCATCTACAGAACCAGGAATCCATCAGTTTACATGGGACTACCAGGCTGAGAGCAACCTGTACTGCTGCTATCCAGCTTTCTTTTTTGAGGACTCACATCTCGTCACTGGCATGATATATCCCCAGCTTGCACCAGGGAGCTGAAACTCGCAATAATTAGTAATTATGGTTTTGTCATTAACCCTTCAGACTTCAGTGCTAATGGGATTGCTGCTAACATCAAGAAAAGGGATAAGAGGTGTTGTAGGATCAACTCTCTCTAGATCAAGGGCCAGATGGGTGGAGTTTTAAGCTGTTGGAAAGTTATATCCAAAATGATTTATAATTGTGGCTGTCACAGAGCACCTCCAATTAAAAAAAAAAATAGAACTGTTTTGACAGAAATAAAGGCAACTATAAACTAACATTTCTGAGCCACTAGCATTCTTGTGTAAGAGCCTGAAACCAAATTTAGACTGCAAAGAAATACTTTTCTGAAAAACCATGCCACAGTCCATTGGCTGGGTCATGGTTCAGGTGAACTGAACTGTGACTTTTGGATCTAAAAGTATCAGTCACTCCTGTCAGAGCAGCTTTAGTTGTTGTGAAGCAGGAACCAGGATCTGATCCCTGCAAGGGGACATACACAAGTTCGATCAATATATTATTTGCTGCATCTACACTGACAGCTGGACTGGGTCCAAGCCCCCTGGCCACCCTCTGCATTTACCAGAAACTTTTAGCAGCCGCATCTCCACTTTAGCACAGTGGTGTGCCAAAATTACCAAGCCCTGCTGAGATCCCCAAAGAAGGGCTGGAGCAGGTCAGGGCAGAATTAGCCATGGGGAGAAAATGGCAGGTTTCTGTCAGTGTCCAGTTAGAGGTATTACGGCAGCTCTGTGGGATCCTGTTCCTAAAATAAGCTAGGTAAATCCGTCATGCCTCTAAGGCTGATTGAGCGCCTGTCTAAGAGTGCTGTCACTTGCAATTGGATGTAAATAGTTACAAAGAAGAGCTTTGTGACTGAATTAAGATCCTTTCCTCTTGGCCAGCAATGGATACTTATTCACATCTTCTCAGAGAAACTTCTATACTGTATTTCCAGAGGACTGACACTGTGTTCAGCTACAGCATCCCCACGGAGACCTGTCTTGGTTCATTATATCAAAGTCACCCTGGCTCTGCTGCAGGCTCTCACATCCTCCAGTCTGAAAAAGGAAGCACGGAGTCAGGGCAGCAAGGAAGAAGATGCTTCATGGAAAGTTCTCCACAGGCTTAGCTAAAATGCAGAGAGCTGTGAACCCACCCAAGGTACACTCAAACTGAATCACACTCAAAGCTTGGGCTCCAAATCTGCTCAGGCTGGAGCAGAACATCATGTTGTGATTATTACACAGCACCTGGGCTACAGGAATTGTCCACATGCTACTCCCTAGCCTGGAGTAACAACCCCAGACAATACAGCATGGCTTGTCCCCAAGAAAGAAAAATAAAGTTACATCATGCTGCACCCATTTAACACTGAGAACATGTGAACAGAGGGGCAGTCACCAGTGCCCAGCTGCCTTCCCGTAACACGCTGAGTTGTTTTAATTTGGAAAATTGTTGAAACCTCGCATTTCATAGCATCTCTTTTAATATGCATGCTAGAGGCTGTTTCTGATGTTAGGCTGTGTAGCTTAGGGCTCTTCTGTGGTCTCTTATGGAGCACACTTTATTAAGTTTCCTGACAGCACCCTGTGCAGGTGCTGGGGAGGATCACAAGCATCACCTTCCATGCCAGGAAGACACGCACCGCTCCTCTCAGGCCATCTTGCCAGCCTCTCCAATTGTACCGCAGTGATCCCTATGCTGCTTTATCCATTTTAAAGTCCCATTAAAGCTGACACTTATGCAAATGGAAGTGTCTCATCCTTATTAAAAGGAATGTTTAACTGTGAGCTCCTAAAAGAATAATATGCGTGTGCTATAGCCACGCAGGAGCCTCTCACACACTTTCTGCCTGCAGAGACAAATGGGTCATTTACACCGGCCTCCCACCTTCTTCCCTGTGAGACCACAGGCTGCCTGAACAAGGGGCTGAGGAAAGCCAGAGACATGTTGACACAGACTGACTTCTGTACCTGCTCCAAGGAAGGACGGACAGACATCTTAATCTTCATTAGCACAGAGCCCTGCATCTGAAAGGGAAAAATTGAACACCAGGAAAGAACATAAAAAGTCTGAGAAATGAACACAGGGCTACCTTCTCACCCCTTTCTTCTCATAAGAGGAAAGGATACTCTGATCAAGCCTGTAAAAGGAGCAGCCCTTTTGTAAGAGAATGTCAAGATGAGCAATTTTTCCCTGTGCTCTGTCTCCCACAGGTGGCATTAAGTGATAGTAATGGAGAACTACGTTGCCATCCCTTTCCTGGAGTGATTTCCAGTTGCTTTGCCTACATGGCTGGCTTTGGTCACATTGCATGTTTTGTTAAGTGATCTCAAAATCCTTTTGAAAGCTGACTCCTAGAAGTGACATCCCTGCAGAGAGGGGGAACTGAGATGTATCACAGTGAAGGACTTTGTCTGTGGTCTCAGGGAATGTGAATAACTGGAGCTGGTTTTGCAGCCACAGAGTAATTCAGGCTACATAGTCCAGGCTGGTGCAGGGTAGCTGCTGGCATCATCAGCTTCTGTTCCTGCAAGGAAACAATTCTTTGATCAAGAGATGCCTCATACCCATATATCTGGCATGTACACATGGAATTAATTATAATTGCCTCCAATCTAAGCCACATGAAGTCATTAAAATTCATTCCAATTAATGGCAATGAGCCGAAAACAAATCCAACACCTGCAAGCCTGAGAGAAATCAGCAGTTACAATACTTTACATATGCCACCCTACCTTGGAATTCTTTCTGGAGCTTTAATGCGCAAGATGTGAACTGAAAATGAGAATTTTTCTGCTCAGATAGGTGTTCCCAGCTAAGGAGCCAAGGAGATTAGAGGGGTCAGTTAACCTTACTGTAGCACACTGCATAAGATGGTCCAGAAGAACCTGTCTGGGGGAGTTTGGAGACCCTTCCCTTACAGTTGGGGAAAGTGAAGTACAGAAGGAAAGGCATGATTGCAGTAGAAGTAGTGGTTTCTGAGTCCCACCTTGAGGAAGGACACATGCACAGTTGTTTACCTGAGCAGGGTTGAACAAGTATGCAGGGTCTGCAGTCCCATGAGCCCATGCTGCTTCATCAGGGAGCTGGGACACACCTGCCGGTGTTCAGAACAGCCTGACAAGCTGCTGAGGTCCAGCTTCAGCTGCCAACCTCTTCTCAAGACCCTCCATCGATCAACTACAGCCCTCTGGGTAGGGAAGAGAGCCTGAAAGGATGAGAGTACACAGCCCACAATACAGTGGCCTCTCTCAGCTCTGCACCAGCCTCTGAACTTGAGGGCATAGAGCTGCATCCCTCCATACAACCATTTCCCTTCCCGGAGTGCTTCCCGGCTCTGGGGATGTAAACTTACAGGGACTTCACTTTAATCTCACCCACATGAATATTCAAACTGCACTAAAAGTAGTATTGCTTTGTGTCACTCTGTCATTCATAATCTGGGCTGATGGAGCTTTTGGGGAGGGAGGCAGAAAAAAAGAAAAGATAAAAACTTCTGAAATCATCCAAACTATTTCCTATGCTTTTATAACACTGCAGCACTTCAGAGACACAGCACACATTGTGTTCATTCCCTCTCCTATCTGCAGCGTTGATATTTGCTTTAATGATCTTTTTTCATTTCTTCTCTGGGTGTTCAGTGGGAATCATCAGTATCTCTGTTTCCCTACCAGGAGTGAATGAACCACGAGCGCGTTTTGTATTCATTTTAACAGACTGATTGACTTTAGACTAAGTTTCACTATTTCCCATCTGACTTTCATTACCTAGAATAAGATGGTAAGTCAACCTGAACTGAAAGCAATTAAGGGAGCTTTGGAAGGGGGGGAGAAAGAAAAGAAGAAAAAAAGCATTCTCTCTTCAAACACGTAATTGTATGAAAATAACACAAAATGCAAATGACTTAGAGATGCGCCGATCTGGGTCTTTTATTGTCACTTTGAAGGAAGTAACTACAAAGGGCTAATATTTGTAATCTGCCAACACAGTAGTACTGCTAAAGTACATTTTTTACCATCTTCCAAAACACCTCATGGATATCTAAAGGAAGCTTAAAAACCCCTTCCTATTTAGACATTCCCCCAAAACAAAGAGTCAGACAGGGTAGGGAACAGACTCATATGGGTCAGCACTCCCCATCTTGGATTTCAGAGTCAAGCACAGCCCCGTTGTCAGCATGCCTGGCTGCAAGATCAAGGGGATATGCCTTTAAGGGCTGTATTCGCAGCCAAAATATCTTAAATATGCCCTCTCCAAACTTAGGGAGGTTTATGGGTTTAAAGAGTGCTGTGGTAAAGGATGGGTGGATGGACATCTCTTAGTATTTTACTTTTTTACTGTTAATGATNNAATGAGGGGAGACCCTGGGGGGGGGGGGGAAATTAGTCCCTTATAATCTTAAAGACAAGATGTCACAGACATTTGGTACCATCACAGCAAGATCTACTTCTGGACCTGCACTGGCAGAATTTGTTTTGTAGCTACAATCAGCAGTAGGAACTTCCAGCACTAGATGATGACAAAGGTAAAATCCCAGAGAGCTATGAGAAACATCATAGAATCATTTTGGAAATTACGTAAACATATTCCAGTTTGGTGTGGGGAAAAAAATCAGACCCATGGGGACAACGTGCTGGGGAGGCTGGTGATGTCACCCTGCTGTATTAGCTGCTTCGTCCCATAATTGTAAAAGCCTCTGTTCAGTAAGTGCCATTAAAACTCTATTATTTGAGTGTAAATCAGGAATGATTTTGTTCAGGAGTGTTCTACTGAGCAGGAGAGGGCAGACAGCAGGGCACCGTACACTCTGCCTCCAGCCCTATATAAATTACGTTTCTTAAAAAAATCACCTCATGATGATTTCGACCTAGATGTTAAGTCGCTTAAACCACAAGGTCTCCAGAAAGAGATAAGAGGCTCTGTATATGGCCATCATTCACATTAACAGTGAGAAAATTAAGCAGAAAAGACAAGGAGTAATGACACAAAATCCCTAGGAACGAGGCAAGGACCCGTAGTGCAGGAGGAGGAATGCAGTGCAGCAACTTGAGTCTTTACCTCTAACAGCTGATAAACTCCTGCCATTGAATCAGCTTTTTGTTACCCATCTAAATACTGTTTCCCATAAAGCAGGAGGCTTCATCAGACAAGAAGAACTTAGCTCTAATGTTAATGCCTTCCTCCATCTCAGCAGCATGACAAAATGGATTAAAGATAAAATTTGGGTGAGGGCTTTAATTCACACCAGGACAAAACCACGAAGTCCAGAGCCTGTCCTTCCCCCAAAACACGTGGGGTAAAACAATAACTGTGTGGCTGCTGCAGGTGCTGTAAGATGTTGTCCATGAAAGCAATTGATTTCTGGACACCATGTTTTGCTCAAGGCACACGGACTGGGACCACATGTCAGATGTGCATCCACAGCCTTTGGAGGCTTGCTTCTGGATAACTTAACACAAAAAAACATTTTTTTTCTTGTCTCTAGGCAAGCACGAGCTGCTAGGGATTTATCCTCTAAACAAGCTCCTCTGACACATTAAAAATAGTCAAACCTATTATCTCTTATTACAAAGAAGAATGCATCTTCAGATAGTGTGTTTAAGCATCCAACATAATGAAAGGGGATAATTTATACATCAAATAAGAAGCTGCCGCTTCGTTCTTTGATGGTGAATGGTGTGAAATTCATCTCTTGAGATACCTCCCAGCAGGAACTGTAGGGAACAGAGTGTGAGCAAAGTTCCTGGGGTAGCAGGAGTCTGCAAGCTAGCATCCTCACAATGTAAGACTTCAGTATATCCTTTGGATATTGACAAGCAAAAATGTGCATACATGAGAAACATGCAGAGGATAGAACTCTAGGGTTGTTGGCTCACCTAGCTTGTTTGTAGGCTCTTAGTCTGTGTTTGTTGCAGGTAACTACATGCCTTCCTGTCAGGTGGTAAATATGAATATGTATAAACTGCTCTCATGCTGGTTCTTTCATCTGTGCTTCAGACAGAAACATATTCAATGCCTTGCTTGGTCAGGAATTTGTTTTCTTCTTCTTTTATCAGTAGAGTAAGATCTGGTTTGTCAAAGCTGCTGCAAAGCACCATGATGGTAAGAAGACTTTATCCTCACAGTACATCTGGCCTTCAGGGATATCAAAAACTTTTCTGGAAATAGTCTTTCACAATTATGTAGAGGGCCATTATTCTTCAAATCCAACTCTCAAATCCAACAAACTGAACAGCAACAATCCACCCTAAACCCTACCCAAATGCATCCAAATACCAAATACATACCAAATGCATCTGTTTCTCTACCATTGACCATGAAATGCCATCCTGCTCTCAGGGTCTACCCATGATCACATCTTAGGCTCCATCTCACATGATGAACAGTATGCCCAACACTGTCCTATGCAGCATAACAGTGGCCAGTCAGCCCTTCCCCACTTTCTCCTAATTTCTAAAGATGCCAGGTCCAGCTGAGCAAAATGGACATCAGCTACTTGTAGCATTAGTTCTAGAAGCAGCAGGGCCACGAGTTGAAATTTTTAGCATGGGCTGCCCTCTTGTCCTACTCCCACAGTTGTCCTGTGACCTAAAGGAAAAAGCTTAAAAGGTACTTTTTTCATGAGTTATTTTTGAATTCGCTCAGTTCCATGATCCTGTTCATAGCACCTCTGCACAAGCAGCAGTTGGCTGTGCAGAAAAGATAAGAACAGGAACAAACAACAAGGGGAAGGGAAGGATTGAATACCTGACTTAGTATCATCATGAAAGCTTGTCTTGGGAAATCAAACTTGAACATTCCCACCTGCTTCTGAGATTTTAACAGCCCTTTCCGCTCTAATTGTTTAACCAATTCATGTAATTAAATCAAAGTAAGACAATTGTCCCTAATGTTTGTTTACCTGGAAGTTTGCTGCTTCAGTTTCAGACCCAAAGAAAGGCTGTTGTGCACATAGGTTCCTTCAGTTATTTTTTTTCCTAGGTGTGGCTCTTGATCTAATAATAAAAGATATTATCCCTGTCTGTCAATCTTGTCTTCAGTATTTACAGCAATTATGCTACTATGGGATGTACAGTTACTTATTTGTCAATATCTGCTCACTAATTTATTTGTTTATAATATTTTTCTTAATTTACCGGCAAGGTTGATTTTTCCTCCTTTGTTCCTGTTAAACAGTAGACCTTCCCTTGTGATAATGATCCCAAGCATCAGAGGCAGGAAAGAAGGCTCACACCATGAAAGCCCATGTTTCTGGCTGCCTTTATAATGCAAGGCCAGAAGATGGGGGAGATGTTTCTTTTGTCGGTTCTAGTACAGTAGGTCTTGTAGGTTTGCACCCTGCTTTCCCTTCATCCCCATTCCTATGATTTTCACTGACTGTCGCACCGACCCACATCCCTCACTGGGCACTCCCCTACTGGGAAATTTGACTTCTTCAGGACTTCAGCTTGCAAGACTTAGCAGAGGCTGGCTGAAGTTGAGCTAAATCTAGAAAAGCCAGGTTTGGTGTAGAAACACAGATCCCTCCTCTTGCACATTCCCTCTGATTTGTGTGTGTAAGTATGGGCACAAAACAGCTACCAAACTATATTTATACAGCTGGTTTCATATCCAAGTTGATGCCTTTAGTTGTCTAAATACCTTAAGGAACCTGTCCACACATCCAGTGGCTGGGAGAAACCAACTGCAGATCACTTTCTGATCAGGACAGACACAGTGGTTTCCTCACAGAGAAATTATCTTCATAAAGAACAACTTCAAAGCAATTCCAGGCTAAACAATAGGGGGGAAAAATCATGCTGAAAGCACAGCTGGTATTGAAGGCAAAGGCACAATGAGAATCTTACAAGAATGCAGTTGGGACAAACAGAGTTTTTGGGATGACATTGGAAGATCTGGTAGATCTCTTTACAGAGAATCTCCCATTTGATATATGCAAATCTTATATAGTAAAATCCTGAAAAATAAGGTTTATAAAGGTTAAGTCAAAAGACCTTCCTTCTCTTTCATCCCTGAGTGCCATTGTTATATCATACAAGGAACTCATGGGGCTTGAGCAGAGCCTCTGGCTGGAGTCTTATATATGAGAAAATGTGGGAGGGAGGAGTCATAGCATCCTTTCAGATTGCCTAAAATTGTACTCAGTGCAGGTAAGCACCTCTCAGCTCCAGGGGTTTTCATCTTCCATTCAGCTTCTTCACATTCCCAGGGAGCTGGTCACCCGTTCTCCTTTTATCCCATTTACCACCCTGATGCCAAGTTTGGTCATTCAGGGGACTTCTCAGCACCCTTTCAGGTTCTGCCAGCTGACACAAGGAAGAGAGAGACTTTTAGACAAAACCAGCTCAACAGAAACACTGTCCACTTTATTCTTTTCAGCACAAAAGCCCCTAAAACCCTTGATTTGGATTTGCTTTCAGAGGACATTTGTGTGTCTGCAAAACGCTGCCTTAATGCCAGAGCTGAGAATGAATCAGTTGGGCAATTACCCAACTGCTAATTTTGATAAACAGAGCAGCCTCTGATCTGAAACTTGCTAGAAGGATAGAAGCCACCAGCCACTTTCGGCGCACATTGGAGCTGTTGTTCCTTTAACTTCAGCAGAGCCGTTTTATCTCAGCACCCCAGCAGTGAGCGACTGGAGGAGCCATGTCAAATGCGAAATAAAAATGAGCAATGCCTATAAAAGAGAGATATCATGAGAATCTGCCACTTGGGAATAATGAAAGGCTCGAGCAGGTTGCACTGATTGTGCAACCTACCAGAGGCCTGTCAGCTTTGATAACAATGGCAGCCATCAATTCCTGTAAAAATGGCAACAGCGTGAATTGAAAATTGTGAAGCACCATTTAGGGGCGAAATGAGATTTCTTCAGAATGCATTTGTCGGCGTGTTCCCACTTACTTGAAAAGCTCTGGACAGATCAGAAGGAACGTGAAGTAACCAGGGTCCTCCTCCTTCTTACAAAGCAGTTTTAAATGCCAAGAGCTTTTACAAAACAACAGCGGTTTCCAGTCTGCCAAAGGCCAATTTGAAAGTGAAAGGTATTCTCTTTAAATCACCTTGGAAAATGATATATGTTATGAAAGGGGTTTACTTTTTGGAGTGTTAAAGAGATACGAAAAATCCAATTTTACTGTCAGATTACAGGGGCAAGCAGTGGGGGGAGAAAAGAGCTGTGTAAAATTGCTAGAGCTCCTTTTCAGACTCCACAGTTGTCTATTTGCCTTTCACAGACACCTACAACGAGGTATGAGACAGGACTGAAAAAGACAAAAAAAGTTGGGAGTTGGGATTGCTTGGAAAATCTTTTTCTTTAGAATATTTTTTAACAAGTCAGCGCTTTCACAAATGGTACATATTAATACTGGGGAAAGCACACAGCTTGAGACAATGCTGGTCAAACTTCCTGGAGAGACAGAAGTTACGAGAAATTTTTGTGTTGGCTAAAGGAAGGTTAAGCTAGAAGAAGAAAATAAGTTTGTGACCATCTTTGGCAGCTCTAGATTACAGTATTTATGATGCGGATTTTTAAATGGTTTTCTCCCCACACCCTTTGTTGCATGGAAAGGGATTTTTTCTTTTCATTTTTCTAAACACCACAACATCTATTATTCCCCGAGGGAAAGAGCAAATCAAGTCAGCCTCTCAAATGTACGCTTTCTAACTACAAGAGCGGCTGGATGGAAAATAACAGCACGGGTCTTAAAAAAGGAAGAAAAATTGAGTCTGGAATCTGAATAGGATGAACATAATCGCTGTGCTCAGTGCAGAGAAGAAGGAAAACCTCAGGACTGAATTTTCTCCCAAGACGAGCAGTGAAATGTAAACCAGAGGATGAGTTCATACCTCATGCACAATAGAGGTTTTTCGCTTATAAAGTTCTAGTTCTGTTTTCCTCTCTTTTCTGTGTTCTTTAATTGCTTTTGATCCTTCAGAGAAAGAAGTATTGGCAAAAAGGCCACTTTTTGAAGAGCCTAGCATACTTAGCGTCCAGTCAGTAAACGTTTCTCTCTCTGAAACTGCAGATTTCTCCTTTCTCTTCCAGGCCAGACTGGCAAATGACAGCATCTCTTGTGGGCAGAGATGATACTCATCCACCCAAACCTAAACATGGCAGTAATGGATGATGCCCTCATCCAGTTTCTGGGTGACAAACTCAAACTCAAGTAAATCGGAACAGTGAAATCTGGCTCCACTGGAGTAGGTGCTCCACACTTCGGTTTCAGTCCTTCAATGAGCACCAAGTAGTCAGTCAATGAGGTAGGACTGGCAGAAACTGAGAAACCTTTTCCATTTCTCCATTTCTTGAAAACAGAAAGCAACAAGGTGCCTCTTCTTCATGAAGAGTCCCTTTTCAGATGGAACCAAATCTATCAGGCCCTTCCTGGAAGGCTGTCCCTATGCATTCCCTGGCTCTGGCCTTTTGCCCATGCTAAGTCACAAGACCCACTGGAAACTTCTTCAAGCTGAAGTCTGTGACTGCATGTAACTTGTTTTAAGATGCACTATTACTTGCCTCATATAACAGACAGGGAGCCACAACCTTAATGCTCACTATGAGCCCTGTGGAGGAGATGCTTTTCCCTCTACCTGTGAATCCTAAAAGCACACCTGCAAGAAGGTAGCAAAGTTGTGTTTGGAATTTCTTTGAGCTTCAACACCTACCTTCAAGGGAGAGAGACTGCAGCGTGACCTTGTGTGAAATACCCCATATTTGTACAATCCAGTATATTGCAAATAACCATTATGAACAAAGAATTCAGAGAGTAACTCACAGCATTGCTTTTAACCCATGTTTTCCTTGACAGCGTAGGTTTATAAAAATGCATGAGGGTAGACTGGACAATTTCTTTATGAATCAGAGAGGCCAACAGAAGAAAAAGAAAAAAAAAAATGTTTCACACTTTCCACTGTTGATTGCTTGCTTTGCTACTTGAGGTACAAAGTTCTTTCATCAAATGGGCCACAGATCTGCATTTTCTGAGGATGAACCAGACATAGGAGAACATGCACACACTCATGAAGTATCAATCCATTGCATCTGTAAACTGCAGTGTGCTCTTTCCTCGTGTGTTTTTTTGGAGAAGGCTGGGGACCGTGTTTCCTAGCCCACACTGATGCTAGCAATGATGTAGCAGAGAAAACAAATTCAGACAAAGGGGGGCTGAAAACCTTTTTTGTAAATTGTGACAGTAGAAAGACGTGCTAAGCTTACAAAGCCAAACACACCAAAAATCGGGCATCACATCCATTTGGAAAACAAACACTAATTTGTTTGTAAGTAATATCTGTACATATATGTATGCATATGAATATCCTCCCACCACCAGGAGCTCTGATCTTACCTGCTCTTTGAAAGCCAAAGCTTGCTGCTTCAGAGCTGCAAGGGGTGTTTCCAAGGAGACACAAAGCTCACTGCAGGAAAATGGCATTCATGATTCACATTAGTGACAAAATTGTTAAGGGGGTGGGGCCGTAGTGGGGCCATTTCCTCAGGTGGGATATTAAAAAGCAAGATAATTGACTATTTGTGGCAAGCACGGTTTGCCAGAGATGTTACACAGTGAAGGTCTGAGAGCTGGTATTCCCCTGACCAGCTCTCAGTCTCCCTGATTCCATTCTGCTCCCCATCAGTAGCTGCAACTGAAGTAACTTTTTTCCCTTTATATTTTATCCTTCAATGCTGGCTTTTCAGTCCTACCATCAGTAGGCAACAGATGCTTCACTTTGCAGTGAAGAACTTTTTTGGCATGTAGAGAAGGCAGCCTGGGGGGAAAGCAGCTTCTTTTCCAACCAGAGCCCTCAGGGAGAGTTTAGGGCAGGCTGGAGCCTTGTGTATCCACCTTGCATGAAAGCCTGGAGGGACTCAAATGGCAGAGTTGGATCTTGGTGATACACACAAAGTGAGGTGCTGGAGCGGGTCCAGAGAAGGGCAACAAAGCTGGTGAGGGGTCTGGAGCACAAGTCTTATGAGGAGAGGCTGAGGGAGCTGGGGTTGTTCAGTCNGATTCTGTGAATGACACTCGGCTGTCAGCACAGCAGTCATGGTGAGACATTTGCAGGAGCCAGGAACACATGCTCACACTGCTCTGGTAGTAGTTGCACACTGCAGTCCTCTCCCAACACATCCCTATATCACAGAATCTTCATGGTTGGAAAGGACCTCCGAGATCACCAAGTCCAACCATACACACACCAAAAAAACCCAAACCCCACAAAACAAATCACACAACCCAACAATCTCAGCCACTAGAGCATGCCCTGAAGTGCCACATCTACATGTTTCTTAAATACCTCCAGGGATGGCGATTCCACCACCTCCTTGGGCAGGCCTGACCACCCTCTCAGTGAAATAATTCTTCCTAATACCTAATCTAAATCTCCTCTGCCGCAACTTCAGACCATTTCCTCTGGTCCTCTCATTATTCACTTGGGAGTAGAGGCCAACACCCACCTCTCTACAACCTCCTTTCAGGGAGCTGTAGAGGGCAAATATACCCGGTGTGCCATGTGCTGTGCCATGGTGTGGTTCTCCCTTTCAGATTATGGAGTGACGTAGGTTCAGCTCCTTTCCTCCACCAAGGGATTTCTGTTCATTTTCATCAACTCCATAAAACATCTTTCAGTGATTGATTCCCCCTGGATCCAAAAGGTTTAAGTCCCCCTCCTGCCTTCACTTCCTCACCTGTCACCCTTCAGTGGCACAGTGAAAATGAACGCATTAGGGACTGGGAGATGTTCACACACTAACAGGATGCGGGAGAAGGCTGGTGCAAGCTTATTTCAGCTAGCTGGGAAAGAAGAGCCTCGAGAATACCTTAGGGCTCCATGTGTGCTTCCAGAACAGCAAAAGCATGTGCTACAAATGTTTGCCATCTTTGATATTCCACTTCCATCACCATCACAAAGAAGTAATCGATTAAAAATTAATATCCCAGCTCTAAGGTAGCAGTATTATTTCCTAATAAGTTTCTTACCAGCCACTGCAAGGCAGTAAATCTGACGCGCCATGGTCATAAGGGGAAAAATATTAAATTTCACTTTTTTTTTTCTGTTCAAAGTTCACCACTGTGCTTGCAGAAGTTTCCAGGTGTAAGAAACCTTGCCCTTTTTTTAAGCAGTGTAAGGAACAACAGCTAATTGTAACATTTGACTTGATGAAGCCTTTTGCAGCATTTGATAACATCCCCCTCATTAGAAACTCTCTCCCCTAGAGTGTTCATGACATCACCATTTGTCCACTGCATGATAATCACTTTTGTGTTAACTCCTGGCAGTCTTGGAAGACTAAATCCAAAGTGAGAAAGGTCTAATACATTGAGTTACTAATAGGACTTCTCTTCAACCACTCTTCCTTAAAATTTCTTGTCCAGAACATTCATCCCCTTAATTTCTCCTCCCTAAGGTCTCATCCTTCCCACAGCAAAAGGTTGCTGGGAGCTGATGTGTTCTTGCCCCAAAAACCTGATGTTAACAGCTAAAGCAGGGTGTTTATCTCTTACTAGCCCCAGACCTCCCCCAGATCTAGCTTTCCATAGTGTTCAGACTGAGTTACTTACCTGCTAAGGCCCCAGTGACTCCATTCTCAGCATCCTTAGGCCGTTTGCTAGGTACAATCAGACTCTGTTCAAAGTAGGGCATTTCGAGGCTGATAGGGAATTTAACAATCAAAGGAGGAAACAGCAGCAGCCAAAAGAAAAAAAAAAAATATTGACTTGTCCACTGTGAGCTGAAAAGTTTAATAGTAACCAATAAAGTCCCTCTACTCCCCAGCCTAAAAATCTCTGCTTTTCAGACTAACTCATAGCTACTCAGGCTCCTTGCCTTCATCCCTTTAATGTTTAACACAAAATATTAAAGTAGAAAACAATGCCCTTGGCTCTTTTTCAGGAAGCACTATGAAGTAAAGTATATCATAATCTACCTCTTTATCTTTTCTCCAAGGGAAGCTTTGCTCTCCTTCCTTCATAAACTTTCCTGGTAAACTGGTACTGCTGATTACCTCCAGCTCTCCGTTGGACTGGCTTTGCCATTTACTCCATTTGATTCTCTTTTCTCCATGGCCTTTTTGCTCTGAGGTTCAGTTCCCAAATTCACAACAACCAACGGAACAGTCGTGGAATGCTTTGATTTTGGACTGGGCGTATTGTGTGTAATCTCTTTCTGCAGAGAAACACTGAATGACCTTAATTCAGCTCCAACCTCTGGAGAGAGAGTGAGAAGGGAGATGAGGAACCATATGAGGGGAGAGATCTGACCTTGCACAAGTGTGTAGACACACACAGTACCTCCCTCCTCTAACAACATGGGTTCCTCCTGGCGTTGCTGGCCTCTGCCTGTGACAACCCCAGATGAAACCGGTTCCTATTTTACAATGGAAAGTGGTAAAGCCAAAAGCAAAGACAACCAAGGGCAGAGCTAGCATCCAGCCTCCCAGGCGACAGCCAGGCTGTGGCACAGCCGCATGCAGAGCCCAGACCCCCTGTCTCTCAGCCCTCTGCCTAAACCACAGGGCTATTAAGCTAATAGGCATTAGTGTATGATTTTTCCCACAGGAGCATTTATTTCCTTGTGTGGTTAACAGCTCTGTCTTGTATTTCTCACTGCCATTGCTGTGTTGGCATTCTGCAAACCTCCTTATTTACACTGTTCTTTGCCCTTCTCTCTTGGGTTTCTGTCTGCGCTGGGATTGAGGTAGACTGAGGCATATTTCATCTTGCCTGCTGCAGTAATGATGTTTGCCACGAGAGAAAGGGTTTGATCAGGGAGAAGGAGGGGGAGGATTTAGAAGGAGAAAAGCAGTGAAAGAAACATGAAGGAAAAGCAACTCAGGCAGAGAGAAGAGATTGAAAATGTTGATTTGACATCTGATGCTTCAGAGGAATTCTTGGCCATGTCTACTAAACAGAAGCCTTTGTGCTCCCTTTCTAGCAGCAGGAGTAGCACAGCAGCAGAGACTTGTGCTGCAGACAGTCAACAGAATCTTTCAACCTCCAAAAGAGCAAATGCTGTCCCTGTTCTGATGGATAAAGTGCCCTGCCTGGATTTCATGGGGTTTGCAAATCCTAGAAAGCTGTTTGGCTCCATTTTACACATGGCTGCTTCTCCTTATTCTTTGTGTTTCACCTTCTTTTTATTTCAAGCCAAAGAGTCTCCAAAGACTTGGCAAAATATCCTGCTGTTTTACACTTAGGGAAAGGAACAAAAAAGTTAATCTTCTGAGGGAGCTCTTTCTCCCTGGGTAACACCATGTTTGATTCCGTAACCATAGTGTTGTAGAAAACAGATCCAGGAGCAAGTGGAGATGGTCTTCCACCACCACCACTGCTGCTTAAGCACTGCTGACACTGCTTTATAAGCACAACCCCCTTATGGCTCAGGGTTATTACTTCACTAAACAAAGAGCAGATCCAAATCACAGCAAGGGCAAGGGAACCCTCCAGCTGGACAAGGAGCAGAAGTCATGATTCAAAAGGCAACTCCCTGCCCTGGGCATTGCCAAAGCTTGGGGAATCCCCAGTGCTGCCTAGAATAAGTGGAGATGCTTTTCTTCCTAAATCAACAAACTTCGAGGATATTTCAGGCCTTAGATCTGCCACTGAGCCAGGATCAGGATGTTATCTCTGAGGCTAGAATAATCCTGCATGATGCATTACAGAGAGGAAGCAGCCAGCAGTACATGGGTACTCCTGGTGCCATGCAGCAGGATGACTGTGACAGGACACCTTTCTGCAAGGACTCCTGAAACTCCCCACTACAAAACTGACACCCAGATACTGTAAATAGGGGTAAGGAGAAGGATTTGTAATTCATATAGAAATACATTTCTGTATCTATACATCTCTCTCTGCATCTTGAGGACTGCCTTGTTTCTATCTGGGAGCCCCTGGACAAATATACATGCTTTTAAGCACGTGGGCCACCGGTTCCACATAAAAGGCACAGGGCATCCACGCAGCAGATCTGTTGTTCAGGGGAAAGGTAATTGTACATCATAGGTACCTTAAGTCACACTATACTGGAAGTCCAGAAAAAAATAAGAGAAATTAATAAAATCAAGCTGGACAACGATTTTTGGGCGGATAAGTGGACATATCTACAAAAAATGTCCCACTGCCTTAATCTCTGTTTATACAACTGCACCTAATTAGATAGGCAGGTAGATTCTATCAGATAAATAGATTTCATAGATAATAAATTGCACAGGAACATAAATTAAATATATTTGGTGGGCAGATTTTGCATCCAAATATCAGCTGCTTGAAGTTTCTCAATTATGAGATACTGCCAGTCATTCTCAGGAGACTGGTCAGCACAAATGGCATGAGTGGAATGGCAACCAGTGCACAAGCCTGTGTCCATACCAGAGAGGCATGCCACTGCTACCTCCCAGCCAGATGATGTTGAGGTAAAGTGCTGTCCTTCAAAGGCCACACTTTCCTTTGGGACCAGGCAGCGCTAACGATCAATGGCGTGGCATTTCACATTGCACCTTTCTGATCTTTTCTACAGCGATTACACTTTTTTTTTCTTTCTACCAGTTGTAGCAGAAATGTGCATTTGGCACACGTAGTCACTCCAAACGCAGAAAATAGAAATAACCTTCTCTTCCTACAGGGCTGTGACTTAATATTGCCAGATGTGAGCCCAAAATCAGTCTTGTCATAAAGCCTCTTAGATTCCAACAAAGCGTGACTGCACAGAGGTGTTACAGAACACGGACTTTTTCAATGTGTCCTTAATTAAACCCAGCATGGCGGGACACAGATTTCTGCAGTTTGCATCTGTGGGGTTTTTTTAATATGAAACTCCTGATGCTCACTCTGGGGATGCAACTCCCTCTGTGTCAGCAAGAAAAGTAAAATCAGCCTAGGGAACAGTTCAAACCACAAGGCAGCACTGCCACCCTGAGCTATTCCTGTGGATATGCAGACCAGCAAAGCAGAGCAAGATGTTTAGCTACTTAAGGCAACAAGATCTTTGTATTTCCTGCTTCAGGCAGCAGCATCCATAGCCATGAAGAAAGCTCTCAAACTACACCTGGCTTCAGAAAGTTCCTTTCCTCTGTAACCTTTGGGTTACACCACAGAAGTCACAGATGTTGTAGGATCCTGGGAATGACACTCCAGTCCTCCAGTCCTCACGTACTTACAGCAGTGTGAGTGTACTCAATGATCCCAGGCTGGCTACTCACATTTTTCAGTCTCACACATCTACATTTGCAGACTAGGCTGTTTTGGAGACCTCAGCATGGACATGCCTAACTTCTGCTTCAGTTATGTCCACAGAGGTAACATGACCACTCTGCTGCTCTGTGCGTAGTGCATGTACTTAAGAGAGCACGAAACTATCATCTGAACACGGGAAACTTCAACCCTCCTTTAAAGCTCATGGGAAAACTCACACCATTTCTGTCCACACAGTGCATTTCAGCTTCCTACACTTAATCAAACACATCTTGCTGGTGCTACCACCAGTTGAAATGTATTGTAACCGATAGGTGCTTTTCCTCTCCCCTCCTGGGTGCTGGAGTGCCAGCTTAGCTCCAGACAACTTGTATAAGAAGTTAGAAAAGTGGAATAGATGTGTCTCATTCCTAAAGTCCAAGTAATAAGTCAACCAAATACTACACTCTTACCTGTGCTGCGTAGATAAAAGCCTGTCAGGTGTCAGCTGTAACACCAGTGCATTAATCCAGATTCCCTGGTTGTTCTGCACAGACAGAAAGTGAAAAGGAAATTTGACAGAGACATTGCCAAACTTCACAACCTTCCTCAAGGGGTGTAATTCTGAAAAAAAAAAAAAAAAAAAAAAAAAAAAAAAAAAAAAGATGCAACTTGAAGTGTTTAAGCGAAAGAGACTTTGCTTGCCACCATGACATAAAAGTGCCATGCCTGGGCATTTATCAACAAGCTGTGACTGTGTCTCAGCCTTGACTGTAAGACCCCCTCTCCCTCCCTACAGTGAGCTATTCCCCTTCTGCCAGGGCCAACCTTCACACATCATCCCCTGCTCACAACCTGCCTCAAATGTCTTCCCATGGCTGAGAGGCCACATTGCTCCCAGGGGACCTAGCCACCTTCCCAGGACTATTTTCCTTCCTCACAGAGGATGAGCCATTTTGAGGAAAGAAATATGCCCTTTCACAAGTGTATCAGTAACACACAGAAGTTCCGTGAAGGGTGGTCCATGGAGATACCCTGTCTGCAATGTCCTGTGCAACACTCAGCACACTGGCTATTTAACATTAGCCTGAATTCAGCAGCAGAAAGAATGCTATTCTTTATAATGCACAAGCCAGTGCTATAAATCTGTCCTTTTATAAGTGCTTGGTGCGATGAGCTCTTTTGCTACCTTTCAGCGTGGCTATAACTAGTCCTGTGGCTTTCACTCACCACAGGGTGTTGCAAATGGACTACTTTGGTCCAGCAGCCCCAGTACTTTTACACCACTGAAATTTGTTTTGTCACAGAGTCCATTAAGGGGAAACGGTGGCGCACTGCGAAGCAACTCCTTTGTACCCCTGTAAAATCATATAAATCTACCAGTCTCACTGCCAGGAGCAACTGCAAACAGGCTGAGGGAGTTCTGCGGGAAGCCGGGGCTATTAAGTGCTACCAACTGGACTTTAAAACACAGGACGCTGCCAGTTCTTTTAAACTCTGTGCTAATGACTGTAACACACTCCCTAGTTCCTCATCTCCCTCCTTTTCATTAGAAAAGGTGGCTTCATCTTCTATTTCTTGCTGAAAAACCTGCTCAGCTGTCATTATCCTCTGCCCTTTTCTCCATCTGATGGCTGGACCACACTCCTGGGTGCAATCCAGCCTCAGACAACAAAACTTTTATCCTCTGAGGAGCGGGTGGCACAACTCACTTCCCTGTAATAAGAAAGCAGAAAAGAAATTACAAAGCTGGCAGCTGTAGGGCTTTATCCTAATTACAGACTCTTTTCCCCAGCTGAGACAAGGCCTGTTAGTTTTCCTCCATCCCATCCCACAGACCGGTGACACCTGCAAGACAATTTCCAGCCACAGCATGAGGCTGAATGTGGGGAGCTTGCCTCTTGCTGGGGCTCCACAGCCTCCCTCCCACTCTGATTTTTTCCCCCCAAAACGCAGAGCCAGGCAGAGACACTGCAGAGCTGAGATCTGCATGAAACATTTCTGCTGAAGGAAGGCAACTGCAACAAGGTAACAATGGCAGGATCAGAGCAAAAGCCCCCAATGCCACAGCAGCAAGTCCTACAAGAGCTGTACAGGAACTGTTTGCAAGCAAACACTTACCCCTGTCAAAGCCCAGGTTCTGAACCAGCCCTGACCCTTAGTTGTAGCAAGATCTCAATGTCATAAGGAAGAATCAAGTCTGAAAGAAGCCAGAAGAGGAGGGCGCTGCTTGTTCTCCATGTCTGACAGCTGAAGATGGCCTGCTGCCCTGTAACCTCATATCTGAAGAAGCAAAGTCATACAGTGCTGTCTCTGGTAACACTGAAAAGACTTTTTATCCCTTCTGCAATGGCATTTACAAAAGAGACATGTTTCTTCGGCCTGTCCTGAAGGGAAGATCAACCCTGAGGAGACACACATCAGCCTAGCACAGTACTGAGCCTTTTGTGACAGGTTTTCTGCTGAGAAAACATAACCAATATCAGTTCTGGAGATAAGAAGCCCCTGACTACTGTCCAGTGCCAGCCAGCAGAGAGTAACCATCAGCTTCAACCTCCACCCACAGCAGAAGGTACCAGCATAGGGAACACCAAGTCCATTCTGATGCAAAACCTTTGAAGGCACCAGTGAGAGATGCCACACGCATCCCCTTGCTACACAGGGCTGTTGTGTGGGTACGTAGCCTTTGAGGGCAGGTTTTACATGTACAAAACGGCTCCTCAGACTCTTCTGCTTGCCCAGTTGGTCTGAGCCCAGGCATGGGGCTAGGCTTCCCTGAATCCCAGGGGAACAGGGCAGATAAAACCTTCTGTAACAGGAGACCACATTTTACCCCAACAATCAAAGGAGACCAACGTGTTGGAAATTGTGATGGAAATTTGGTATAGGGGCCATCAAAACCTGCTCAGGGACTAAAGAGGACTTGGGGTAAGAAACCTCTAAACCAGCCTCAACTGCTATATTATCAAGAGGCTGCGCCTCTGTTACCCCCTGTGATCCCACAACAAGTCTCGGACAGGGCAAAGATTGAAGCTAGCCCTCCTGAAGCCTGGTCCAGCTGAACTTTCTTTCCTGACCCATCTACCCTTCCTTGTAGATGATCTCTAGTATTTCAAATCCCTTCCAATCTCTGATCCAAATCCCCTTTCAATTGTAAGGGCATCAAATCATACGTTTATCTTGTTTATTCTAACTTGGCATCGGGCATTTTTGTAGCTGCCACCTCTCTGTGGCACAAGGAATGTTACCAACGTTTCTTCTTACAAATGGGACTTTGCAGAAGCATCATACAGCTCCACCACCAAAACGCCCATGATTTCAGTAAGATTTAGACACAGAGGCTTCTTAGGCTTTGTCAATCCCCACAGGCACTTATCTGAATCTTCCAGCACCTAAACACCTTTGAAAATCCAGCCCAAACATCGCACTGTAGCCTCCCACTAGGATGTCTAAATCGTTCCAGCAGCCTCCATGCAATTATCTAGCTGACAGCTGCTTCCACTACAGCACTGCTAACATTTGTATGAGTATCAAAGTGGGACAGCTTTTGTACAACAGCACAGGAATATTTGGCCAGAAGACGACTAAAGCAGCCTATCAAAGCTGATGCATGTAACAACACAGATAACAGAAGATGGTTTCCAAGTACAACACAATGTATACATCCACCCTTTTTTCTTTCCTGTTTTCTTTACTATTTTTTTGCTTCTGTTTTTCCACTCAAGCAACTGCCTAGTGACAATCTCACGCATGAAGGCAGGAGAAGCAGAGGTGCTTTAGGACTGCTGCTGCTGTGAGACACCACATGGCTGGCAGCACCAGGGGTATGTCGCAAAGGTTTGCCTTGGCTATCTGTCCTGCAGAGAAGGGCTGCTGAAAAATTGCTCCTTTTGCTACTGCTGTGCCAAATGTGTCCCTTCACCTTTAGTTATGGAAAGCATAGTTTTGTTTTCTGCAGCTCAAGATCTTTCTGCTCAACCAGTGGGATGATTGGTACAAACCTTGACCATAAATTAGCCCCTCAGTTTTAAAACGTAGGCTGAGTCCATTTCTTCATCTAAAGCCAGCAATGCTCCTCCAGCTTGTTGAAGCATCTGTGTCACTGGTCATACAAGCTAGATGTAAAAACTGCTTGGATCTAAAATAAACAGTACTATGCACAGGAGTAGGAAGGGCAGAAGCAGAAATTAATGTAGCGTTGTAAGTGCATGGTGTATTAAATACTTACATACAACAGACACATATGTAGAGGATGCATTTCGGTTGCTACAGACTCCATACAAAACAATGCAGCCATGACAGCCATATACCTTAGGGGGCTGTTTTCTACAGGCTACACTCAATTCCTGCAAAGACAGCATCATTTATACACCCACACATTAATATAAAGAGGGTACACACTCTCCTTGTGAAAGTCCTTTGATGGAACCTAAGTGAGACCTAGCTGGAGTTAAAGAGCATCAGAACCGTAGAAAGTTCAAGTGGGAATGAAGAAAAGTCATTACAGATTTAACCAGCTGTGTAAAACCCCCAAAGCTTAGAATTAAAAGCTTTTTAAAAGTCTTGACTGGACTCACTGAGTCATCAAAATTTAAAGGCAGAATTATTCCAAAGGAGATGTTAACCAGGCCTTTAACTCAATGATGGAGAAAGAAGTGGGGCAGGAGAGGATTTTAAAAAATAAAGAAGAAAAAAATCCCTTCAAAGCCACTTGGTTTGGGCCGGTCAAGCTACTGATAGCAGTACTTCTGAGTGCCTGTAAATCCCACACTTAATCTGCAGTGCGGAGCACAAGGAAAATGCACAACTGGAATTCATATGGGAAGTTGCTGCAAAAGGCTTGAGTGTTCTGCGTCACTCACACAGTCCCCTTCTGAGCAGCTCACCTCCCAGGGTCTTGCAGCCACCACACCTGAGGTGGTGGTCCTGTGAAGCAGTTAATTCAACAACTAAAGGCAGCAATGAGACAGTCAAGGCTGGGAAAGTCTGCCTAGGATTCCTGCTTCATATGCTGTATCCAACAGTAACAGCAACCAGAGGATCTGGTGCTGGTTGTGATTCTCTGAACATTGGCAATTTTCTCCTACACTTTCATGCTCTTTAGCCTAATAAATATATGGACTGCTGCAATTCAGAGCTGGGTACATCCTTCTTGAGATTCAGAAGCAGGGCTTAGAGAGAAACGGTGGTACAGAAAGCCTCAACTTTAACACCTGAAAAGTCTCTATACGAAACTGTCTTTTGGGCATCCTGGTTCACGTTAAAAAGCTTGAGGTTTACCCCTTTCCTTTTTCTGGCTATTTTAGTATGACGACACATGATTTAGCACAACTGCACTCTCTTTCTCCTTGGGTTTCTTAAGGCACACTAAGCCCTGTAGGATGCCCAGCTGCTGATGTGCAAGATGGTGCAAGCCTGGGACTCTTCTCCTGAGGAATTATAGAATGGTTAGAGTTGGAAGGGACCGTAAAAGATCATCGAGTTCCAAACCCCCTGCCATGGGCAGGGACACCTCCCACCAGAGCAGGTTGCTCAAAGCCCCATCCAGCCTGGCCTTGAACACTTCCAGGGACGGGGCAGCCACAGCTTCTCTGGGCAACCTGTTCCAGTGCCTCACCACCCTCACAGGAAAGAATTTCCTTCAAGTATCTAATCTAAATCTCCCCTTTTCCAATTTAAAACCATTACCTCTTGTCCTGCCACTACACTCCCTGAGAAAGAGTCCCTCTCCAGCTCTCCTGTAGCTCCCTTCAGATACTGGAAGGCTTCTCTAAGGTCTCCCTGGAGCCTTCTCTTCTCCAGGCTGAACAGCCCCAGCTCGTATGAGACCCCACGTGGAGTACTGTGTCCAGCTCTGGGGTCCTCAACATAGGAAGGACATGGATCTGTTGGAACAGATCCAGCAGAGGGCCATGAAGATTATCAGGGGGATGGAGCACCTCTGCTATGCTCCTTTGTAAGTCAAAGCTGGTCAGCAAGCTGGTCAGCACTCTGCCAGCTACATCACCTTATGTCAAAAAACTGTTGAATTAACAAAATCATAAAGTTTTGTAGAACTTCACTAACTTTGCTGAGAATATTTGTAGTAGAAGTGTTACAATCTAGTGGTTTGGGTTTGATAATGCAGTTTTCATTTCCACAATAACATCATGTAATTAAAATCAAGAAACAGATGTTTATAATAAATGGAAAAGTTGAAACAGGAAAACAGAAAATAGGGATTCTGTGTTTGGCAGAATAATATTTTGCATCAGTTCATTGAAACAATTTATCTTCTGATCTCAATTTGATTTAAAGGCAAATTTGGAAGTCTCAGGCTAGTCCACAAGTAGCAAATCAAACTTTTGTGTCAGCTCCAATCCCAATTCACATTCATCTCTGCACCACCTTCATCATCCAGAATTTATTTGATCAGGACAATAACAGCAAAGACAGACCTCATTTTTGGTTTTTGCCCAAACTTCCAGTACTAACAGGCAATTCCCATGGATTGAGAAAGCTGCAATTCCTGCAAATGCCTTGGAAAATACGCACAGAGCTCTCTGAGTCTGCTGCTACAGCCTCATCATGTGGTTCACGTTCTTTGGATTGCAACTTTCCCTGTTACAGATCCCAAGAAAACTCCACATAAAATAGTACTGCTTATAAAAAGCTTGGGCATCAAACCAAATCACAACCAACTAACAGGCCACAGGAACAGCACCTGAAGGGAGGAAGCCAAGACCATGGACTAGTTTCAGGCAGAGAAGACCTTCCTGAATGTCTCATACACATATCAGGAAACCATTTGTTTTTACACTATTATTATTTATCATAAATGGAATGTGCTGTAAACTCAAGGCCAGAAGAAGCTGTGCAGCTGGAATATGATGCTCCTCAGATGGCTGCTCTGGGGAGACTGAAATGTTTTTGCAGAGCTAATTGCCTCATAAATTGGTTTTATTCTCCTGGCTGAGGCTAATGTCTTCTTTTAAAGTTAATAAAAAGAACTCAATTTGCTGATTGTTCTGGACTGGTACTAGCAAAAAGAGCTGCTCGGGGACTCTGGAGGGGCCCAGACAATTCCTCAAAGCCATTGCAGCTTGGATGCTAAGTGGTGACAAGCAAGGTGTTCCCTGCCTGCTATTTAATCTGCTTTCCAGTAATGCTGTCGCGCTGGGTGCCTTGGGTGTCCCCATAAATGTCTGAGGGGAAGAAAGATTACAATTGACAGCCTCCTGCCATAGACCCCAGGGCTCAGGGACTGAGAGAACAGAGCACACGTTTATGCCAAAAGAGCACATTAGCAGCAGGCATGATATGAGCTACAGTATCACAGCAGCACTCAAAGCCCTGCCTGGCCTCATGCAGCTTGGTGTATGGTACCATGGCCTCCTCATACCCACCCGTTTCACAGGTTAGTGCCTTCCGCCAGCTAGCACACCAGTTTAAAGCGCATCCCTCCAGAGATCAAAGCCAGAGCAACTCCGCAATGGTTTGTCAAATGGAGCTTGTAGAGTTGTGTGTAAAACTGATGCTCATTGACAAATCACCACGCGCAGGCAGATATTTTGTCCCGTTCCACCAGTCCCAGCTCTTGCCCATTGCCAGAGCCTGGGAGCAAGTGGAAGAGCACCAGCATTGACTTTTTTGCCATGGTCAGGTAAGATATGAGCTAATCCCAGCTGCTGATCCTTACCCCAACATCCAGAGTGAAGTGTGAGCTCCTTACAACACAAACTCTCTGCTTTTCTAGGAAAGAAACTCTTTACCTAACACATACCAGAATGAATCACAGAAGCCTGTGAGATGAGACAATCCAGATTTAGAAATCTGTGAACCTTGATTGGACTCATTTACAGTATTTCTTCTTTGCTGGTCAACAAAGTTATCTTCACTGAGAGGAAAAAAGTGTTAAAACCCTCTGTCACATCAGTGCTCTAAGCAATAGCAAGAACTGGTTCAGGGTGAGGTCTTCTGAGTGGACACCAGGTCAGTCACCAGCACTGCCATAGACTGGCAAAGATTTCACCCAAATGCCAGTGTGGATAGTAGCAGTGATTAATGTTAAGTTAAGGTTAACTTAACCCTATGTGGTTAAGATAGTACATTAACCGCAGGTTAGATTGTTTCAGTGCCACGATAAGGACAGCTTTCAACAGGCATCTTTGGCAATCCGAGATAATCGGGAAGGTGGTGAAACCTACAGCTTCTTACATGGACACAAGTTTGCCCAGAGTTAAGCAGGGATTGATTCAGGGAAGGAAACCTTAGCAAATATCCAAGGAGACTTCTTAAAACTTGGGCCCTAGACCCCTTGGATATTGAAAGGATCAAGCCCTTTCCTAGTGCTGAGTAAAGAGAATTCAGCTCTGATGCTGAGCTTAATTAAATAGAAATATGAAGTAAGAAAGAAAGACTAATTAGATAAAAATGCAAATTTACAGGATGTGAATGCTGATTATCCTAATAATAGACAATAATGCTGTTAAGGAGAGTTAAATGGTTTGTTTAATGGTTGGAATGATCTATAGTATATAATATATAAAGTACTTAACAGTAAACATTTAATTACCAACTTCAGTCGCGTTTTTCTTCACTGTACAGAGGAAAAGTGTTTCATAAAAGAATTACTGGATGGGAATAATTTACACTCCTGCAAAAACATCTCTATCAAATGGGAAAGAGCAAGAATGCTTCACAAACACAGTGGAGAGCCTGAGACACAGTAAGCAATGCTGGGACCTGCCAGATAGAGGAGGGAAAAGCGAAATAAAATGCCTGTCCTCCTGAACTGGTACAATGCTACCTCTGTGAAGCAGGGCATTCAGCATTCCCTGACATGCCTGCCCATGGGAAAGAGGGGTTTGGGAGGTAGAAGATGAGCACGAGACTCCACAAGATGTCTTCAGGACCAACTTGCTAAGGATTTAAGAAGGTGGCTACTTGTCACAGAGGAGCAAAGCCAGCCTCTGGTCCAGGTTATGGGGAAGGCTCTTAGAGGGCTAAAAGTATCTCTGTCTGATGTGATCTTTCATGTGATCAGCAAGAGCAAAGCCACTGCCTGGTCACTAAAATAGCCTGCCTCTTCCCAGGACAGATGCTCTCAGCATGAGCTTTCCTCGGATCTCCTAACAGAGGCCAGAAGTCTGGCAAATGGAAGGTATTCATCAGCCATTTGGGATGTTTTGTACTGAGATAGGTCACTCAAAGATTTCACGAGTGCCTCCATGTGGCTGGATTGCTGCACACCTAACCACAGCATCATTTTCAGCAGCAAGCACAGCACATTCAGCTAAATCAATAGTCCAGTCTCTCCTGGCAGCCTCTAATAGAGACATACAGAAGCAATCCTGGACATTATAGAAGTGAAGTCACTCCAGGAGGTTCTCACAGCTCTCCAAATTAGAGGTAGGAAGAAATTACAGTCTGCGGCACAGGGGTTTCCAAACACTCTTGACTTCTGCCATAATACCCAGCACTAACAGTCACAAAGGGTGCCCTGAAGAACACGATCCCCTTTAGAACACAGGACAACAGGCTTCCACTGCTCCTCATACTGGCACAGCAGCAGCCCCTGTCCCATCACATTAATTTCACACCTTGGGCTGTGTCATGCTGACCAAACAACACAAATGTGTGCCATTTAATTTTAATACCTTGCACTTCTGCTAGGGCTCTTCTTTCTCCTACCTTATTGCAAAGCAGCTGGGATGGAGGTGATGACCTGCACACAGTGGAGCTCAGCCTCCTGCCTTGCACGGTCACCTGTGGAGCAGATCATTCCATCCTGCTTAGATTTCAAAAAAAGCCTTGCTTGCACGTCCTCATTACTGCATGGCTTGCCACCCTCTGTGCCTGATACAGCATAGGTGGTACCTGAATTTCTGTGCATTAATTCATGAGAAAGTGCTGAGACAAGCAGAGTACATGTGAAGAAGTCAAGAGGCAAGACATGGGATAACGCCACTGCTAGAAAAAGGAAAGCTGGTATTAGATTGGGCCTCTGCCAGAGATGGCTCGTGTAACTAGCAAGTCCCCTTACAGATCTACCCCCCCATCATCTGAAAAAAACAGTCTCACCAAATACCTATTAGTGGTGCATCTAAACAGCTTGCAAATTTTACCCATCACTCCTGGCAGAAGGCTGTGCTTTGCCCAGTGAGAACTGATACCTTACTCCATTACCTGCACCACAGGGCCAAGGAGAGCAGGCTGGCCATTAACTGCCCTTGATGAACTAATTAATCATGGGCACTTGCTGTATTCCTGTTCCTGCACCGTTATTAATGGCTCTGTGGACTGGGACGAGTGGCAGATGGGCAGCAGATGGGCAGCAGGGGCTCCTGCACCTGCTGAAGCAGCAATCCTGCTCTGCAAAGGGCACTGGCTTCACACAGCTAGGAAATGGGAGAAATTGCTGAGAGCTGCCCCAAACTCCCATTTTCTCCTCCTGAGGGGTTGCAGAGCAACTCCCAGCTCTGCTCTGGGGCTCAAACTCCCTGCCACGGGGTCTTCCCAGGTAGCTTGGGCCAACTTCTCTCTTCACATGGGGATCGTGTGCAGTGATTGACATCAGCCAGTTCTAGTCCGCTGCAGCATGTAACGCCCTGGCTTCCACCTTGCCCACTCCCAGGCACCCAAGCCTCACCTGGTGCCTTCTTGTGCTTCTTCCATCTACAGAGGCTTCCTTCTCCAGCTGCATTCCCAGAGTGAAGCCCAGTACTCCCCACAGCTTGCTGAGAGCTCTCAGGGCTGGATGCAGGCACCCTTGAGGCTGCTTCTGCTCCAAACATGCTGCCAGGTCTCACGTAGCCACAGCCTGCACGTGGCCAACAAGCCCGAGTGCCACTTGTTTGGAGCAAGAAGACATCACTGGGAATGAATTATGCAGCTAAGGAGAGGCGGCTGACAATGAATTATGCATACTGCTCCCCCTCGGCCGCCTTCTCCCCTCCCCTGTTTTCTTCATATTCTGGGTGACAAGAACAAAACTGCATGAGGAAGGGCAAGCAAGGCGTGCACAGAGCCTCTGTGCCTCAGTGCTTCGCTCCTGCCCTGCAAGCTGTGCTCACAGCCCCAGCAGAGCTGGCCTGGCTCAGTCTAGCAAGAGACATGATGCCAAGCTGAGCCCCTGGTCACCAAGTGCAGCAATAGTTTCAGGGACACAGCCTTCCTCCTCACCTCTCTCCGCTGCAGGATTTGGTTCAAGTCCATTTGAGCACCACAGAGGTGAGAGGCTAAAAGGCACTAAACTCTTCTGGGCCATCTGGAAATGAAGGAACCTTGCAAGCACTGTCTGGCCGGCTCCCTGGGCTGGCCAAGGCGTGCACACCCGCATGCTAAAGCGGAGGACTCTGGCAGTCCATTCATCAAAGTGCTAATTGGCACCGATGTGCATCAGATCACATTCCAACCTTTCGCCAGCACTTGCTATTTACACACCGTGTCCCACCTGCAGCTGCATCCAGCCGGGCTGGAATGAGGCATCTGAGGGAGAGGCCCCAAAACAGCCTGCTACAAACTGTGAATCCCTCTAATCCTTTCCTTCCAGGATCCCAAAGCACTCTGGGCAAAGGGCAGAAACACCCACTTTCTAGAGGTAAAAAACCACCCCATTAAAGAACAGACCTTGAAGCCAGCCTGGAAACTAAGACCTCACCCAGGTGTGCCAACAGGAGAGAGGAGGTGAAAGATATTTGGCCAGATGGGGTAGGGTGCCCAGGAGAAGTCATATTCCCAGCAACCAACTTGTCTTAGAGGACGAAGATCACATCACCTCGGGGTTAGTAGCTATTAAAAAGCAAAGGTCTCAAATCCTTCGATATACTGCACTCATTTGGGGTCAGGTCCTCGCAACAGACGGGAACAGAGATGGCTGCGAGAAGAGCTTACTCCGCTGTCGTACTCATTCATGGAAGGATCAGCATCACTCCCCCTCACCCCCTGTGTTTGTAAGAATTCTCAATGTTAACAGAGTCTGGACAAACCAAATCTTTCTGAAGCTACTTACTTACCTTTTTGAGGAGAAAGCAGCCTTGAACTATTCCAGCTTCTTAATAAAGGGGGGAAATAACAAAGAGAAGAACTGACACAGGACTTAGGATGACACAAATTATATTTCTGAACATTGCCAAGAAACAAAATGGGACAAATCCATCTAGTACTTGTCACTGGAACTGGGCATCACAGCTCTGAATACAATGGGAATTGTTCAGCTTTGTTTAAACAGAACAAAAATTAAAATATTTTAAAAAACACTCAAAACTCAAACATTTCTCAGGTCATCGTGGTTAAACTGAGAGACCAAATTAACAGAAGAAAAAGAGATTGCCAATACATTGCCAAAGTCATTGCCATTTGATTCAGTTAAAGAGAAGCAATAAGCCCAGGACTGCATCTGGCAAGTTCCAAGTAGGGACCATCTATGTGAAATGCAGACTAGAGACAGGATTAGCAGAATACACTCTAAAAATAGGTGAAGGAATTACAGCCATGAAAGCACAAGCTCATACAGACCAGTCTTCACAGCTGTAGCTTCTCCATTTAATCTCACAAACAAAATTTCTTAAATTGCTGTCTAATTCTCAGCCCCTGTGTGCCAGCTACAGACCTCCGAGCTTTAAACGGGCTGGTGGCACAGTCCAGCCCTGGGGGCTCACAGGGAACCCCTTCCCATCAGCAGTTTGCTACTCAGAAGTGTCTAAACCAGAGCATGCAATCAGAGAGGTGTCTGCACCAGTGTCAGGGGTGATGGTTCCTGGGCAGCCCATAGAAGAAAAGTTCTTGCTTGTTTTCCTGATATCAACACTATCAAGCTGCACTGTGTAGGATTTGCTGATGGACACATTTGTGCATCTTCTAGCTTTGCATTTCAGGCTGGTAGGAAGTACCCTATGCTACCGTCATCCTCAAAGAGTATAGGAGAGGTTGGGAAGCAGGAGGAGCTGGTGAGTGGGACCAGCAATCGCAGGCTACTGCATTAGAAGCACACAGGCCTTGTTCGTGGAAGATCAGTAACTCTTCTTAGAAAGGGCTGAGAGAGACACCTCTGCATCTTCCAACAAAGGACATTCACTGTTCTGGGGTATGGACTGCACAGCATCCAAAACATCTACAATAGTGGCAGAGAGCATTCAGTCTGTCTGGTACAGAGTAGGAAAGAGGAAACTCTGAACTCAGTGTCCTTTGCAGCAGATAGACACCCATTACACATTTATTATGCACATCTTGACTACTCACATTTTGTTCTCAGCCCTAAATAAAGCGGTTCTGGACCTCCCTGGAACCAACAGGTGAAGCAGTTAGCACATCAACCCAAAATGAGAAAAGATAAGGTATATCCTTAGCTTTGGGCCTTTTCCCTTCAAGAAGCTGTTGCAAAATTAATTAAGCCAACATCCCAATTCTGGGCAGAATATGGAGTCCTTACACCTGGCTCCAGGTTATCAGAGACCCCTCTGGCCTAGGGGTATTTGCCTCGGTCACAGTCTTTGGGTGGTGGGACAGGAAAGGGTCCTAAACAAGCCTTCAAGAATTGTGTCAAACAGATCACAAAGCAGGACTAGCTCTGAGCACCTGGAGCAAAGCCTGCACAATCCCTTTTACTGCAACATCTTCACAGCCAAGACACACAAATGTAGTAAAAGCAGACAGTTGAGGAATGCCCATGGAAAGTAGCGCAAAGTCTGCCTGGAGCAACACATTCATCTTTACCCTGGGACCTTTCCCTAATTCTATCTAATAAAGATATATTACTGACATTGCTGAGATAGAAAAAGAGAGAAAAAGCAATACCTTATTTCTTTCATATCAGTTGGGCAAATGATAATTCCCACCGCACAATGAGATTAGGCTCAAATTGGAGTAGCATCGTAAATCTGTAGCCACAAAACTGAGACCAATAGAGCAAGGACGTCTTTCTAAACCAGACTACAAAACAGTCAATGGCATGGGATGAGAGATGCTTTTATTGTTCACCCAGTAAAACAATAAAGTAGATGATTATTTGATGGGAAACAGCAGCTTTGCTGACACCAGGTAATCCCTGAAGTGTGTCCAGTGTACCTGCCAGTGGAGCAGAACTGGGCAATAGGCTTCTTTGGATTCTCTTCAGTGGATATAATATTCACCAAAAAATGCAGTTTAGGGTTAACTGAAACCAGTCATCAGGTTAAAAAAAAAAAGGCAAAGGCAAAAAGACTATTAACATTAAAACATTTTCTTTCAGCATTTTTAAAACAGAAGGTTTCACGTTTTTGCTTCAAAGCAACTTGTTATAGTCCAAGTAATAATGTTTTTTAAAAAGTGAAAAAGCAACCTTACAAATTAAATGCTTCATTTTTGGTTTGAAATTGTTAAAGTTGTTTTGTTTTGATTTTTCCCTTTTTCATTTCACTGAGAAAATGAAAAAAAAAAAAATTGTCTCAGGTCTCCCTTACAACTTCAGGTCACCCATACAACCTTTTTTCCGCCAATTTCTCAGTTCAGCCTGCAAACTGAAAAACCACTGTGGGCACAGCCTACTTGGGAGCTTAATGTCCCTCTTTCTATTTGAATGAGTCCTAAGCCAAAGAAAACAGAAAGTTCATTTCACCAGGTAATACCAACCAGAACCAAGGTACTTAGCAGATGTAAAAATACTGAAAATGGGAGGAGTTATGGCTGCTTACAATGGGCTGAATGGGATCTCCTAGCTCCAAAAAACATCACCATCTACAAGCTTCCTGCTATGCCTTCCTACTCTCATATAAGGCAATTTATAAACTGTGGGTCTGATCCTGCATTTGACTGTGATGTGCTGCCACCACTTCTGCCAGCAATGCAGGACCCAGGAAACCCCACCCAACCTGCTCTAAGCAATGGGGGTTTGGAGGCTTGGGGTTTTTGGGTAGGGGGGAAGCAAGCAGAGAGAGGCACATCATCCTCCCCACTAGGAATATCTGAGCATCACTCACGTGACCTGAAAACAACATCCCTTTTTTGCAGAGTGTTACGACTTCTGCAGGGACAATACAGTACTGGATAGTTGCTTTGCAAGCTCAATAAAGTGAAAAGGCCTTACAAGGATTTTTGTTGGGACAGTCATCTGGTTCAAACACAGCAGAAGACAACAACAACAAAAACAGCAAAAAAAAACCCACAATAAATTAGATATCAGCACAGCTTTCTAAATGCTCTAGATCAATTACTTGCAAGACCAAAAAAAAAAAAAAAAAATCACAGCTCTGGTACTTAGAATCTTGTCATTTTTAAAAAAACAATAATCCACAGGTTTTGCATAAAAATAAACATTTTAAGCTGACAGCATTATGCTAATTGGATCAACCCGCATTTTATATATATATTTCTATGTATATTTAAATGTATATTTTTCTATGACTATTTTTTAAAGGAGTAATGGAGTCACAAATGCATAAAAATAGATATTTTGGAAAAAAAAAAAGTAATAATAAAGACAACCCTGGTGAAAAAGAAAAAAAAAAAAATCAAACAGGGTCTTAATCTAAAGCGATAGCTCACCATACTATAGTTTGTGGAGTCCAGTCCTTCTGTATTGTGAGCAGTTACCCCTAAATACTCTTGGGTTTTTGAACAGTGATGCAAAATATAAATTCCCGCGTATTTATTTAAAAAAAAAAAAATAAAAGAGAAGGGATGTGGGATATAGGACAGATTTTGATGTGATTCTTGCATTTATAAGAATCTACCTTCTGATAAAAATCTGATCTGTCCCTCTGAACTAAAATTAAAAAAAAAATAAAAATCCACTTTTGCCTTACAATGTTTTCTTTGTTGTCCCACAAATAATCCAAACAGACTGGAAAAGCTGGGATTTTCAGTAGTGTGTGTCAGCATTCTGTGCATCTTTGACAAAAACAAGCTCCTAACAGTTAGGAAGATTATTTCAGAGTGATCCTGCCCCTTTACAGCAGGAGGTAACTTCACTGTTCAAAATCCCTTCAAGGCAAAAAGATCGTGAAGGTGAGGGTAAAGCCATAAAAAAAAAAACGGTAATAGCCCGACCTGCTTGCCAGCTGCATCAGTATTCAAGTAAAGTTTAAAGTACCTTTGCGGGACTTCAGGGTCTAACAGGGCCAGACCGGCTTATTTTAACAAGTGCAGTACGCACTTTGAAGCAGTCTTGTCATCTGCTTGTTTAAACTAAAAAAAAAAAAAACCCATAACAAATAAAAACCCAACTCAAAAACAAACAGGAGAAAAGGAAAGGTATAGGAAAGCTCTCAGCATCAGTATTAGACTGCAGGGTGTCTTCTTGACACTGACACTTAGATATTCTTGCCTTCCTTTCTAATGCATTAAAATATTACAAAGTCATGCAGCCATTTTAAATGAGTATTTCAAGAGTCCAGTTTTCCTAGAAGTTAACTTAATCACCAGCACAGCACTGGAGAAAGCTGACCTAACAACAGTTCACGTAGAGAACTCTCCAAAGGAAAATAAGAAATACAATTCCACAAATTACAATGCCAATTAAAAACACAGAAAGTAAATTGTTTTTTCTTGGAAATTTTTAAGGGAAGAAAAAATTTCTTCCCTTATGTCTTTCTTTAAAGGCAAATTTTCTAATCATCCAGATTTGAGAGCTATCTTCCATCTACATGACTCTAAGCTTTTCCGA
The DNA here is from genome assembly GCA_013400375.1 of Thinocorus orbignyianus. Classification (NCBI taxonomy): domain Eukaryota; kingdom Metazoa; phylum Chordata; class Aves; order Ciconiiformes; family Thinocoridae; genus Thinocorus; species Thinocorus orbignyianus. The sequence continues at coordinate 1,484,110 of VXBW01005695.1, forward strand.
AACTGACTACAGGGTTCCAGAGTCAGAGGATTCCCTCTTCTAAATTTCAGCACCCTCTAAATGGCATCCACTTGTTTTATCTTGTTTCTTCTCTTGAATTTGTCCATTCCCCTCAGCATTTCACAGGCCAATACTACTGCGAGAATTTAGGTATCTGCATTTGAAAGAACTTTGGACTGAGCACAGCTTTACACATTTCATCTTCTCCATGCCCTTTCCATGTAGTTTCTTCTGTCTTTACATGTACAAAATCACAGTTTGTGTAACACTGTTTTAAAGGAATAAAATAAAATACACACACGCACACACATACATTGTATTGGTGAACACTATACACTAAATATTTTTTTCAACAGCGTAACAGAAAGTTTGGCCTACTGTAGGTTGAACGTGTAGGGAAGGCTGAATTTTTACGGTTGCCATGCAAGCTACCTTCGAGACAAAACAGATGAACCACCCAAGAGCAAATGTGGCTTCTACCCTCAAGCCATTAGACAAATACTGCCTTTTCAGGGATCTTGCCAATTCAGTCAATGCAGTATTTACAGAACCACACCGAGTTGCTTCTGCATCAGTCCTCTGAATCCAAATGCCGTTAAAACCAAAAGGAGAAGAGGGTATTCAACTTGCCTTATAATTATTATGTATATATTTTGATAACACTTTGAATCTCAATTTACTTCTGAAACCTTGCCCTTTGAGAAGAACACGCCCTTAAAGTTGACTTTTTTTTCAGGCTTCTGTTCCTTTAAAATTCTCTTCTTTCCATTTCGCTGTTCTTTTTCAATTATCTACTGGAAAACTTGCTTTCTCCCAGCAGAAATGTGGCTGGTGGGCTTGGGCTTTCACTGCACCCGCTCTGTGAAGTTCTCTGGGAAAACTCCTCGGCATTGGTCAAGTTCCTTATGCTGGATCCAGTCAGACTCCTTCACGCCCATCAGCCATCCTTCATCCTAGAGGAAAAAACAGAGATCAGATGGCTGAGGGAAAGATACAAGCAGAGAGTTTTCTTATGGAGTGCAGGCCAAGGAGGTGTCAGGGAATATCAAAGCCATGCTTGTAGTTGGCTTGGAGACAATACAGGAAAAGGATCGGGAAGAAGGAAAATAAAACATTTTCATTCCCTTTTTAACAGAGAAAAGACTACATCCCACCAGTGCCAGTACCAAAACTCCTATCTGACCCGTAGTGTCTAGAGACAGTGAAATTCTAAGCAACTAGCAAGTGTAATAGAAACATGTCATAATTTACACCCACTGACGCAGAAGAAATTCTGCCAAAGAAGGTCTCTACAGCAACAGTGCAGGAACAATCTACCTCACCTTTCACTATCTAAATCTGAGGGGTCAGGCATTCTCCACAGTCAGAAAAGAGATGGGCACCTCCACAGTATAATTCACCTGTTCATCTTGGGCACAGATACTCGGAAAGGAAAGAATGAGTCATTCCTTGGAGGTGCTCATGCCCTGGTCTAGTCACAGCACCTGGGTGATTAGCATTTTAGAGAGATGACACAGGCAAAAATGAGTCTTGCTTACTATACTGAAAATCTTGTATAGAGAACTGGGAGCTGATGAGCTCAACCCATCTTCCCAAAATCCAACTGGCTGCTGAGCTTAATAAAACTTCCCAACCTGTGCTACACAGTGTAAGACTCAAGGTTTCTTGCAAGGGTCCTCCCTAGCCACCAAACCTATAGATCTGTAGAAGAGGGATGCAAATGAAGTCCTGCCTAGTAGAACCTACTTAAGATGAGAACCAGACTTTCTACCCCATTTTCCTTGCTCTCTGCAGCACGTCCAGCACCAAGATTTATGCTCCACCTGAGTATGAGGGAGACAAGATGCTCAAGATGGGAAAACTGCACTTCTTGCAGCTCAGATGTACAGCCACTCTATTCGCTGCATGCCTTGGAGCTGCCACTATAGAAGAACACCTCCAACATGCAAGTGTGCCTACTGATTTGTAGTGGGGCAGTCCATGGGTTAAGTTTGCACCATGAGGCAATAGAACTGCACAGGTGACTGCCATCTCTAAACCTGATGGCTTGCTCTGCATCCACCTCTCTGGATGAACAAGCATGCATCAGGCTCATTTAGAGACATGTCATCACATCCAGCTACACAACTTGCCAGAGCAGAAACGTTCAGGCAACCAGATGCCCTGAGCTGTAAGGAAATGGGGCATGCGTGTGTACATCTCACAGTTGTTCTGACACTTCCTCCCTGGAACTGGCAGGAGTTACCTGGGTATTTACCCAATGTCAAGCAATGCCTCCCTTGAAACTTGGTTTTTAAAAACATACCTGCATGGGTCAGGAGTGACACAGCTGTCACCACGGATGATCTGTGGGGCATGTGTTACTTTCCACTGCCATTTTGCAGGTTCTGCCCTCTTGTCCTGTTTTCTGCACATTTCACGCGGCAGCAGCTCAGACCAGCCACTGTACATGAATTCCCAGCTCCTTGCAGGCTGTACTGGGTGCCTGCAGGCTCATTCAGCCCTTGCTGCTACCTTAGATTTGAGCATTCAGGAGATGTCGTGGGAATGGCATGAGATGGGAGCCCATCTGCAGCAGCCAGCTGCAGGGGCTGAGGAAGGACTGACATGCCATAAATCAGGAAGACAAACGACTAGGCGGAAGATGCTGGGCCCAAGTGTTTGGAAGGCAGCTTCCAGCTCACAGCACGGCAAGCACAAAAGCTCATCCATTTGCACACAGCGTCTGTGCCATACAGCATGCATCACTCCCACTGCATCCTGCCACCAAGGGTCTCCTGAGCTGTAGGGATTAGACACAAGGACCCAGACTGACCCTTGACCATTTTGAACCACATCACTTGAAGTGCCAGCTTTGAAGTGTTGCTGCCCTCGACCCCTTCTTCTGTCAAGGACGAATTCAGGCCTGGCTGATGTACTCACAAACTGAGACCTAAGCTACAAGACAGGGACATGGATCACAGTCTATGATCCTAAGCTTCCTCCACTCACGTGCACAGTTCATGCACATGTTAACAGCCAGCATTTCCTGGCTGGATTCGGTCGGGGTTAGGGAAATGAGCTGTAGCACAGGATACACTGTAGGAGGGTTAGAGGGCTTCACTGCAGCTACAGCATCATGTTAGCAACACTCAGAGCTCACCCTCTGCAGCTTGGAGAGTCTTGAGTTCATGGCTGTTGCACCCTCATCCAGCTAGAGTGCAAACATAGGGCATTGAAAAACTCTTGCTCCAAAAATGCCATCTCCTACTACAGAAACTGGGGAAACTGCCACTCATTTCCTATCCAGAAAGTTTTCTGAGAAAGAATTGTTCCAAAATGCTCGTGCAGAGCAGTCCCACTCAGTCTTGCCTCCAGAAGGAATCACTGCCTCTTCCCCATACAACCCTTCCCCAAAGAGCACCTAGCTCTGCGGGCACTGCTGGCACATTATAGTTCCCATTTCACAAGCAGCAGCAAGATCTGCCTCCATAATTGACAAAGCAGATCCATATCTTTTGTGGCCAGTGAACTACATCATCTTCCCTTGACCCCTTGTGGAATTCAGATCTTGTCTGGGCTTGGCCAAACCCAAAGAGCCACTGACTACTGAATCTATTTGAAGAATTCCCTTCTTTTTCCAAACAAAAACCTGGAGACACAAGCATGAATTTTGTAAAATCACCAGTTCCCTCAGCCAAAGTGGTAAAATTGCTGCAGAACGTATCAGCTGGAAGCCCTCAAACACAGCAAGTGAGAAGGATTTACTCAAGGCTTCTAGAAATAGCTCAGATTAAAGAAAAACATCGCCAATTAAACTCAGGTTGAAGACGGACAGTAAGATTGTTCTCTGGGACCGAGCAACCTGCTCCAGCTTTTGGTTCTGCTGCCATCTCCTGACCAAACACTGTCTTTTGAAAACAGGCATTGTTATGTTGAAGTACAAGACATCAGCCACAGCAAGCTGCTTTCTCAGAGCTCCAGCATTTCTCAAAAGGGGAGAAAACATCATAAGCTGTGGGTCACTCCTGCCAGTGCCACTGTCGACACCGCAGTGGTCACAGGGAACATGCATCAAGTTCAGGAGCAGTGAGGAGGCAAATTATAGGCTCTGCTGGGCTCCTTGTCCAAGGAAGCCATTGCATTGGCTCAGACAACCTGGTAGTGACAGGAAGCCATGGCTAGTTCACATGCTTTATGCAGGATAATGTCTCTACTTTCCAGTAGAAAACAAAGTCCTCCTCTGTTGCAGGAAGCCAACCTCAAGCTCTCCTGCCAGCTCCCAGCCACAAAATGATGGCTCTGCACCCAGCCAGCCAACTGTTAGTGGAGGAAGAAGCAGCTCTGGAAATCCTCTTGGTTCCTCCTGGCCCAGTCTCACCCTGTCTTCCCCACTCACCTGCTCCTCAGGGTTCTCAAATGGAATCACAAGCACCACATCCCCAGCCTTCAGCTGCAGCTCGTCACTGTCAGTGGCCGTGTAATCATGCATGGCCTGGACCTATGGGGAGAGAAGAGGAGAGCAGAGCTTGGGTGAGGTCAGCCTTCTCTCACCCAGTTCTGTAACAGGTGACAAGGCTTTCCACTTCATTGATTCTCTAGATGATTCCAGTTGGAAGGCACCTTGGAGGCCATCTGATCCAACCTGCTCCTCAAGGCAGGGAGAGCTTGGCTCACAAACGCTGCATCTGCGGGGATAAACACTTCTTTCAATCTGATGGCTACATGCTTGTTCGCACAGCCCAGCATGCAGCTCGCCTTTGCCACAGGGGCACCCTGGTGAGTCTCATTCAACTTGTTATGCATCAGCACCTCCCTGTCCTCCTTTAGGAGGGTCGAACTCCCATCTCATGGGCCTGAAAACCTCACAGGGTAGAAAGCCCATATTCGCTTGAACAGTGCCCTGTTGTGCTTTGGTTTGTGGGGGTTTTCTGTGGGTTTTTTTTTGCAGCTGGACTGCGAAAGTATTAGAGACTATAGCCTCCCATTTCCGTCACAGCAAGCAGGGACAGGAAACATAGGGAAGGACATCAGTTCAAATCTTTGAGTGATTGTATCCTGCTGTGTTTTCCCTTCAGTGTTCAGCCTAATTCCTACCAATATCTGCAATACATCTTTCTACTTCATACCACATCTCTCCACTTTAAGCACTACAGTACTGAGTGTAACCAGTCAAAAAGTGATAAGCCTCCTATAGTTCTTCAGGGATTTTTCATTCTGCTTTTGGTAGATTTCCCAGGAAAAAAAAAAAAAAAAAAAAAGGAAAAAAAAGAAAAAAAGAAAAAGAAAAAAAAGATTTAAAAAAAGATGCATGGACATGAGTAAAGCAAAAGAAAAGCATTCCTATAGCAGGTTGAACAAACAAAAAAGGAGACTATAATATTTCACTTTCAGGACATGATCCATCTGTACTCTTTCCACCACATTCCATTATGCATGTCAAATTTGTGACCTACCCTCATTCAGACTCACTCCTTCCCACACACATCAAAATAAGCTGCAAGTGATCTTTGGCATATTCTGAATACTCACCATACTTTGCTGTTTAATCCTATGTTTTCCTCCGTTCATCCTGGCTTTCTAATTTCCCCAGACATGAAGTCCTCTGTCCCTGCTGGCGTTTCCAACCCCTCTTTTTTTGCTACTCACAAAGCTTAACCTTTCCAGTTTGGACCACAAGTTTTTATCTAATACCCTGAGTCTGACTGACACTACCACACACCCAGAGATAGAAGTAACTGCAGCAGAAAGAAAAAAGGGTTTTGTTATACAGCACAGCCAGACATTCAGACACCAATGCTCTTACAGTCCTTTGAAGCATCTGGAACTGTGTGAAGCTGGGCTGATGGACAGGAGGGTGTATCTCTCCCTCAACTTCTTGTTTCCCTTTCAATGCGGTATAGCCCCTGGCCATACTGAGGAAAAGTAGTTAAGTCATGACAGGAAAAAAAGTTAAAAAAAAAAAAAATCACCAGAAACTCAGTGCCCCACCATCACACACTCACCTTGAACAGAAATCCTGGGGGCATGTCAGCTCTTTCAGATGAAGCGCCTCCTTCCACAGTGCCATTGACAGTAGTGGGGAAAGTTTCCACAACGACAGCAGGCAGAGAGCTCTGGTAGGTAGCAGCAACCAGGGAAGGAAAAAAAGGGAATCCAGAATTGCAGCTCTAAGGCCACAACCACATCCCATCCCCATCCACGGCTTCAGCAGGTTTTCCCAGCACACCAGACAGTGACAAAACCACCCCAAAGGATAGAAGAGGCAGCAGTGAGAAGGCAGGAGAGGTGATTGCTGCCTTCCTTTGCTTAAGGCTGCAGAAGAGCAGAGAAGATTTAGAGTTCTTCTAGGACCATAATGCCCAGAATTTCCCATTCACTGTAGTCACAATGAAGTTCTTACAGAACCCTTGTGAAACAGACAACTCTAATGTAACAGCCTATAGGAACCAAGTGGCCATGAGATACCATACCAAAAAGATGGCAGTGTTAGGCCAAAAAGAAAAAAGAAAAGAGGAGCCTTGGTTATTCATGGGACAGAGGCAGAGCCCAAAGAACAGGGCAGGTAAAGGAAATGGTGAACAAGGAAAAAAACAGCAAACACAAGGTCAGCACAGCATGGGCTGTGGGCTGGCTTCACAAGGTGGGTGAAGGGACAGTTCTTTTTCGTGAATCTTACAGCAGAGTTTCTCTCTAAGCATTACACAGATAAAATGCAATGGTGAAGTCTGGCCTCTGAATAAGAGCATTGTAACTGCTGGGGTAGCAGGGATGTGTTATTCCAAGCAGCCACACATCTTTTCCCAGCTCAGCCTCCCACATCTGCTGAATGACAAAGGGATGTGATGGAGAGAAGTCACTGCTGACCCTCAAGATGCTTACCGATCCTGAATCAGCTTCAGTTTTAGATGCTTCAGCTCCAGCTGCTGCTTCTGATCCAGCTGCTTCAGCTCCTGCATGGGCTGCTTCTGCAGGCTGCAATACAAAAGCCATCCGGGTGGACAGTTATGCTCATTACAGTGACACCTGTGTGCAGAGAAGCGAGCGCAGCCTGTCCAAGCGCTCTCTGCTGTTGAATGCTGCCATCTGCTGACAAACAGGTGAGAAACCTCAGGATCTCACCAGGTTTCTGTCTCCCTCTTTCTCTGCAACCCAGTGAGCCCCCGAATCCCACACTCCAGCCACACAGCAGGCAATACCCCGGAGGAAATCAGTGAAACGACCAAAATCCTTTGTGTATCTTTCTTTTGACTATCTAAATTGCAGCCTTACTTCACACATGCACAGCATCTATTTTTACATATAGATTGCCCACTTGTAAGGGAACACACATCTGCTTACGTGCCGAGGGCCAAAGGTCTCTCAATAGGTTACTTGCAAGGACCAACAGTCAAGGAATATTTAAGCCTTTGCATACTCCCTTACTCCCAGAAACAGAAGAGTATGGTAATAATGTGTCCAGATACAGAACTTAGTCGAGACCCAGCACCTATACGATATTAGCACTAAACCGAACTGAACTGAAAACTGTGCTCTCACCCCATTTGATTTTGGATACATCCAGAGAGTCGTGAATTTAGATTCTGTTGAGAATATTCTGTTAGTGAGAATTTGCTATGAATATTCCACATGGCCTGTACACACATTTGTGTTAGTGAGGAAAGGGGAGTTTTTAACACACAAGAGCTGCCACAACCAGGGGAAATATTCAGAATTACCTACAAATCACTGCCTGGCAGACACTGTTCAAGAAAGCTCAGGGACAGGGGTTTCTGTGCACAGCAAAAGACCAGCCAAATGCCTCTGATAGCTTGAACCACTGCAAGTGTTTTTCCCTTGCCTGTAATCAAGCTCACTCTGTTTTAACACAAAATTAAAGCTATCCACTTGCCTCTCCCAAAAACCGCAGCAATGCGGGAAGTAAGTTGAATCTGGTAGCATCAGTGCTGCACATCAGGCCCCTGGGGTGGCTGGCCACCCAGCACCTGGGAAGACTCAACAAGAATTCTCAGGGGTCTAACATGCATTCCAAGTGTTTTCATGGTCAGTCTATATCCATTTGTTCTCTATATCACATAGCACATGCCTCTGCAGAATCTGACCAGAAGCCCACGTTGTTACACTTGCGCAACAGAGATCAGTATGCAGAGATCTCCTATTTTTAATACATGTGAATAAACCAGCTTTAGCATGCCTAATACACTGCGTAAACTTATGCACCCCTGAACACAACCACGTTGAAGACAAGGCATTGTCATAGTCCCAACCCTACAAAAGCCTAGTGTAAAGCAACAACCATGGTAACCTTTAACTCCACACCTATCCGGTTACTAGCCACACATTAGCACAGTGCTCCAAGTAGTTTTTTGATAACAGCACCAATAATAAAAAAATACATTCTCAATATAACAAGAACCCATTACTTTACCTTTGGCTGCTCCAGTAGTGCCATTTAACACATACTTTCTTCTCCTATCACCTCCTTCCTCAAGTCTCCCCATCGCCATGTCCACAGGTCTATATATTACCAGAGGATGCTATAAACAGCAGAGCTGTTCCCATCCTACAGAGCATTCCCACAGCGGCTTTGGTGGTGCTATGGTAGATGTATGCATATTAAATGCTACAAAGCCTTCTCCTGGTAAATTAGGTTCACTACCAGGCTGCTTTTTATTTGCACTCATTGAAGCTGGATCTGGGATAGACATCCATCCAACTGTACCTGGACAAGTATGATTGTTACATGAATAAGTGAAAAGGAGCTCAACATGAGTTCTGTTTTTAAAAACAGCTAATTTGTAAAAGTAGTATTTAATCACCAGAGAAACTGAATCTAAATTAATCCCCTGTATCTCAAAGGGCATTTTCATGTCAGCTACTTATTTTCCTATTTTATGTACCTGTGGGCATCCCAAGGCCTATAGAAACATTTACACTCATAGAAAGATACTATAGGGAAAAGAGGGAGAATTGCTGACTGCTGTTGCCGATTTTGAAAGATTTAGTTGTTCTAACAGCAGCATCATACACACCAAATGCCAGTTTCCTAGTCTACAAAACTAAGTTCTCCTGCATCCAAGTTTCTATGAAGTTATTAATCTCATGGCATGCAACAAGATTCCTCTCGTAACAGTGAAGAACGTCATTATAGCAAAAACACTGCAGCACTGCAGAAGGTTTGAAGAGCAAGAAGAGGATTTCTCAGCCATAGGGAGCTCTGCTCTTTAACCATATACAGTATGCCAAGGTGAGAACATCTTGTCTAGTAGCATTCCCCAGCTGATTAAATTGTCTTTTGGGTGAAATCACTTTCCAGGATGGAAGAAATGGCCAAAAAACACTTTTACAACCCAGACTGTAGGCACAGTTCAATCAGATACAGTCATACCTCACTCCTGCCCATCCACTTGAAAGGCATGAGATCTTTCCTTACAAAAACACAGACTTCTTTTCTTTCTTACGAAGACAGACTGACAATACACATACAGGGGAACAACAGATGTTAACCACTGATGGTTGACAAAACACACAAAGGAAACATCTTTCTTGATATGACCTAAGCTCACGTGAAGGAGAACACTCACTAGTGAGTCCTTGGGCCAGGCTCTCAGCAAGAGTTAAGTCATGTCCTCCCAAATTCTGACTCTAGGTGGTGACCTGGTCCTTGAGAATGGAAAGGCTGGCAGGACTTAATTCCCCAGTATCAGTCAAGAGCTTACATCTACAAGGAATCACGGAATTGTCAGACCATGGGATACAGCCTGCTCAAGCAGCAGGCTTGAGTACCCAAATCAAGCGTTTTCGGTTTACACCACTGGCTGTTTGTCCAGAGGGGCTCAAAAGCAGCTGTACTACCAACAGGCTAACCTGCAGCAATCTGAGACCTGCCCAGGCCCGATATAGCTAGAGGGCACAAATGAAAGTGTGACTTTTGTTCAGATGCAGAGCACATGTAGGGTCTCCCTTGTCAGCAAGCTCCAAAGCTGAGGTTGAGGGAGATTCCAACTAAGTCTTGGGCCTGCACTTAGCTCAGCCTGTGTCTACACTGAAAGTTATTTCACACCAGCCTTTCTAGCAATGATGGTCAATGAACAGCAAACAGCACAGATAATCAATCCCAAACACATACAGACACGCAGTGGACAGGCAGTAAGGATGAGTGGCAGCTGAGACGTTTATGCATAGGACACAAGACAGGATGTACAGAGTTTAAGAAATACTGGGGAGTGGAGGATGAGGATGATGCCACAGTGGGATTAAGTTTGAGGGGAGCATCACAGCACCATGCCAAGGGAAAGATGAGTAAGCTAGCAGGGAAAGGCAACAGGGTGGTGTGTTGGTGGAGACATAAGTTTCAGAGTTCCAGACCTGACTTGCAAACACATGGCTGCCCTTGAGGCTTCACAGAAGGTGCAGAAGTGGGTTCAGCAGGACATGGAACAACTTTGGGTTGGGGTGTGCAGAAAGGAAAAGCAGCGAGGGAAAGGAGACAGGTATGCCCACAGAGATGGCACTGGCACATGCGCAGTACATGATGAGAGGTGAAAGCCATATGAAGTTCTTACCTCCCATAAATCCCAAGGTAAAGACTAAGCATGTCAAAGAGCAACAAAAATAAAACATGTTTATACGTGATTATTTCAGTGAGTACAAACATTACAGACGCTGATCAGACTGACACAGACGTAAACATTCAACAGCACTTATCTCTGCATGTTTTTAAAATACATTTTTTAGTACCTGAATTTATACACACATACCCACCACTGCATATTCAAATTTAAGTACCAAGGCATTTGAATAGGGTTTTTTTTTTTCTACCTCTACTATATGAAGGCAGACAGCCAAGCCACGTTCAGTTATCAGTGGCAGACAACATAGCCAGGAAAAAAAAAAGAACACCCTTGGGAGTTTGGGACCCATTAAGGTTAGATGTGCTCCCATATACCCACACCCAGCAGAGCTAGCATAATTTCAGAACAAGACTTCAGCTGGTGTTTTCAGACCAGCAGTAAAATATTTTCACCACTTTGCCATAGTGCCTACCCTGTAGGAAATAAATTTGACTGCTTTGAAAACTAGGTGGTTTTCGCTAGTCTTTGTACTGAGGTTAACATAAGAAAGTATTGATTTTTTTTCCTTTTAATGATTTCTGACACTAATAAGAAATATGTTGGAACACTGAACTTGCTATTGCTGAGCAGTTTTGAGAAACCAAATTATTTTAAGCCAAATTTATACTATATACTACAAATTTATCCTATGCAGTATACTCAATTACACAAGTTATAACCAGTGATTCAGGAAAAAAAAGTCCCAATAAATAAATTTTAAAAAACACACCAAAACAAAACGGCTTATCCTGGCATGTAGTTTATTCTGTAAAGCAAGTAGACACAAAATGCCAATCTACCCACTTAAAGTTCCAAAAAGCAGTAGCTTGTCATATTGATGTGTATCACACTACGTAACAACTAGTATTTTGCAGATACAGCATTTTCATTTAGAAGAATCAAGTGCCTAATGTTTGATCTCTCTATCAGAGGGGTCTTATTGCTACAAAGATCTGTGCCATACAGCCCTACTTGACACAATGATACCAGAGAAATACTGTAAACATTCCAATTATCTTTATTACAAATTTTAATGTCAACTACAGGGAAAAAAAAATAACTATTTCATACTTATGAAATGGAAAGTCTTGATGAGGACAACAGCCAAACTCAGGATGCACTTCAAAGTCTCCAGCCATTTAGACACAAAACGAAGAACAGTTCACCTGCCTCTGACAGTGGACAGGACCAGGTACAGGTCACACCAGAATTAGGCATCTTCCTTTTTGATACTGCACTGCACAGCACTATGCTCAGAGAGAAACCTACTTAACCATGAACAGAGGCTATGCTATACCCAGAAAAAGAAGGGTTTCACATTACTTGAATATCCATCCACAGCTTTATTAACTTTAAGTAACTGCAGATTATCAAAGAGTCTGCTTATTAAAAAACCCTTTGAGAGCAATTTATAGCAGGAGCACAGAACACAGGCTGAATTCCTATCCACAGAGCACCAGTTTAAATCCATAAGCATACAGAAGATGCTAATCTAGGGAGGGACATACGTTAAGCTAAATGAGTTATCAATCAGTAGATCATCAGAGCAAAGCACAAGCATCCCACAAACACATAGTGCTAGACTGCTGCCTGGTCAATATCCACCTGATTTCTGCTGGACTTACATATCCAGCACAGAAGACCAAGGTACCCATCTGCAAGGCAAAGGTCTGAGCACCCAAGCCAACAACCCACAACTCAGATCCACGTTATTGTTCGCGTGGGTGGAGGTCACACCACACTTGGCAACAAGTCAGTTATGGAAGGGAGAAGGAATGGTGATAAGAACCAACCTGGGAAGCAGGTGTGGGGGTCTTCCCCACAGTGGCATCTGGTTTAATGGGATCAAAATCCAGATCCAACAGGCTGGCTCCCTCCTGGAAGGGCCCAGGGGCATCAAACTTGGCAGCAGTGAGGAAGAAAAGCAGTACAAGCATTAGACACACACACACAAGCACGTTAGAAAGGATATGTACTATCCAGGAGCTAAGGCTGCAAGCGCAAAAGATGTGGTGGCAATGCAAACACCTGATGTGACTCCTGACTGCTTGGTGCCTATAATCACAGGAAGTTCATAGTGATACTACTGTAAACCAAACCTTTGTTTTCCACAGGACTGGTTCATCTTCTCACTCGGCCAATGTGCTGAGATGGTATAAGCATCTGACCTGCTGCGGTCAAAAGGATCACAGCCACTGTTGACTCAGATAGAAGGGCTTCTCTTCCGTTTTTATTTCCCATAGCTCAACCAAGCTGCCTTTGTACTGAAGGCCCAGGACACACTCCATCAGCCACATATAGAGGAGCCACCATCCATACAATTTATCTCAGGAACATGGATTCAGGCAGAAAACCACTCAAACTTCTGAAAGGCAAGTCCATAGGACCTGAGAACTAACTCTCAAAGTTCCTAATTACCCTTACCTCCTGAGAAAGAAACACAGAATATGGCACCTCACCCTACCAGAGAGATCTGAATCACTCCCCAATACAAAAAATGCTGTTTCCAATGCTTCCCATCAAGACATCTGAGAAACGTGCCAAAACAAACTTCTAACAAAGCACAAATTTGAAAGGCTTTGCTACTCTTTGAATTCAGCAGAGTAACTCCCTGTGGCTGACTAATGCTCTGGCTAAAGACACTGATGGCACATTCACTGATGACCATTAATAAAATAGTCACTACAAAGGACATAAGCCATTAGTATTCTGAACCATCATTTCTGATTTTTAGATTTAACCTAACCACTACAAGACAATCCTTTCTATTCAGCTTCAGAGGAAGCTTCTCTTCTCCAGGAAAGTCCAGGAATATTTGCCCACATTTCCATTGACTTCCCAAGCTTGCTGGCCCTGCTGCTTTAGCTACCTTTCTACTAGCTCAACAAGAGTGGCAGGTTGGTCTCCACAGTTATGTCATAGTCCCACCATGAAAAAAACTCCTAGAAAGTACCAAGAAACACCATTTAAGAGAAAGTTCTGTGCACACAACCCACACCACCATAATCTTCACTTCTCCAAACTTCCTCTTACTCCAATTCTCTTACAGAATTTTTCTCTCACTTATTAGCAACTCTTTCTCTAAATCAAAAGGCATCAGGACAAGGAACCAAGCTCTACCATCTCACAATAATAAAACCTGCCCAGTATGCTAAAATCAACTTGCATTCTAGTATGCTCCTCCAGCATATTCAGGGCATCAGAGAGGCTCAAACCCCAATCTTTAGATTTGTTTGGTGGTGAGACACCAAAGGCTTCAGTCATGAAATAATCTTACCTGCCATTTAAGACTCACGTGCAGGAGCTATTATCCCTTGCATTCACCCAGATCTCCCACAGAACAGCTCACTGGAGCCAAGACATCTGATAGGAATGGCCCTGAGCAACACACTGAATGCTAGTGGCTTTGGTGCTTCAGTGAAAATTGTTCTGGCAACCAGAGGCCTCCCACAGAATGCCCATCTGATTGAATGTCACAGCAGATCCCGTCCTGGGTCAGGACACCGATCAGGTGTAGAAGATTACATCTGGCTAAAGGCTGGCATTCACATGGAAACATGATACAAACCACGGGGCAGACAGATCTGCCCATTATGATACAGGAGAAAGAAGCACGGAGAATGATAGAGGGTTGCTCAGCTGCCTGTGGTCCCCAGCTTCCAACACTGCTAGCAAATTATCTCTCTGCTCTGCAAGCTTTATCTATTGCAGTGCAAAACCTGACTTGGACTTCCTTCCCTCCCCACACCACCTCTGCCACTCAGCAGTTGGGTGGAAGGTGGCAAACCAGAGGCAAGAGAGCACCACGATGCAAGAAGTTAGGGAATGAGTCACAGATGAGCACTAATAGAGATATTACTTGTGCTTTAGCAAGCATCTAGGGGAAAAAAATAATATATATATATATACTTCATATATATTTAAAAAAAAAAAAAAGTAGATACAGGTGTCTCATTGTATAGCCAGAAATCTGGTCAGGCTCCTATATACTTAAGGACTGCTGTTCTAGATTCCACACAGAATTCCCCACCTGGACATTCTCTCTTGCAGTGGCAAAAGTCAAAATGAAAGTGAAGAAGAAAACGTATAGTTTGAAAATATTTTTCCATTTTCAGGGTTTCAAAAGGTGCCACATGGTGAGAAAGAAATATTATGATGGGAGCTGCTGGCTGGTGAAGAGTGACAGACTGTGTCAAGTCCTGAACTGACAGCAGGCACAGTCCTGCCCATCTAACCTGGAGGCACCCATTTTCTGTAAAGAGAACTTTACACAATTTCTGTTGGCCCTTCCTGTGGAAGTGTTAGCTTTAAATATTTCTGCAAAGCCCATGTGCAAAGGCACAGAAAGCACGCAACTGCCTTCTCCCAGGAACTGGCACAGATGTCAGGGTCAGCACTTGAAGATGTACAAGAGCAGAAAACACATGTTTCATCCACACCCAGGATAAGTGCGTCTGGAGAAAGCGTTGTGTGGGATATGAGGGGAGCCACAATCCATGTGCATTGCTGCTTAACTCATGCAGTTATTACTTTCTGGCACCTTCACCAGTTTCTTCTATGAATCAAAGCTGTCTTCTAGCCACCCTCCCTCTAAGATGGTCTCCTATCTACCCCTTTGCCTTCCAAGATCCAGTCCTGAGTTTTCCTTCCTCCTTCACCTGACCAGGTTTCATGGCTTGACACCTCCAAAGAAAAGAAAGGTCAAAAGGAAAAGTTCAGAGGTAGACATATATAAGGCAGGGCATAGCAGCTAACCTGCGAAGGGGTTGTCACACTTATCTCAGGGACAAAATTGTCATCAAACAGACTGATGATGTTCTCCTGCTTGATCTCCTTGGAGGGGGTGACTTTTGGAGGCGGAGGCACTGGAGGCCCTTTCCTCAACTGCATGCAAGTGAGCACACGGCCACAGCACAGACGGCGACACCCAAAAAAACCAGAGACAGAAACCAGGTTAGCCACAAAAACTGAAGGTGAAGGAAATCACAACCACAGGCATATAGCAGGGTTCAATCAATTCCATCTGAAGAGAGAAGGTGAGAGGGTAAAGGGCTGAATTAAAACAAAACAAAAAAAACAACCACACGCCTCCAGAGAAGGTTTGGCATCATTAGTTACACTTCAGCCGTTGGCAAGTTTCCCTCTGCAGAGGAGAAGCGTAACACAATTAATATGCATTGACAGGACATGCATACATAATTAAGGCATGTGCAACCTTCAAAAGAACCACTGGGAAGGGAGCAGATCAATTGCTGAGAACACAATTCAATAGACCAGGCCAGCACCGCCTCCCTTTGCCATACTTACCATACCTAAGGGAATGAGAGGTCAGACTCCATTTGTCTTATTATGGGTAGGTGACCATGAGGACAGACTCTGATCTGCCCAGCACTGGTTCCCTGGTTGCACCAGTTATCAGTATACTGTAAGAAAGGTCTGAAGGAGATCTTGATGGCATTCTACCACTTCTCATCTTTAGGTAAGAAAAACTCAGACTCCCTAGAAGCCATGACTGCTGTGGGTCCAACTCTGCTCTCAGTTCCACCAATGAGCATTGATACTAATGAAGTCATGTTTCCCAAATGGAGATCCCAGAGAATGCATGACGAAGTCTGACCCTAACTCTAACCCATCCTAATACCCACCATCATTCTAAAAGACTCAGCCTGACACTGCATCCACAATCTTGTAGGAAGCCATGGCGGGCCCTCTTGAGGTCAACCCATCCATATCCTTTTCTGCATCAAATCCAACTTTGGAGCTGCTGCTGTGCTAGAACAGAGCAGCCATAAAAGTTGCCAGTGCCACAGCAATGCTTAGCAATGACAATGCTTTCCAGTTACAATGATGTTTTACAGTTACTTGATCTTCTCATTGTACCCAGGTGACCTGACAACAGGCACCAAGTATATCAGTATATCAGGCCCACATCTGAAACAGAGCTAAGAGTCAGTGATTGCTGTATTCACACTCCTGCAGCATAGAACTGAACTCTACAAGGCATTTATTCAGATTGCTAAGGATATGCCTAGTTTTCTATGGGTTTAATCTACTTTAGAGTGTGAGTATGCAAAGACAAATTTTCTACTGAATATTTGGCATAAGAAAATAATGACAGCAGTATGTTCATTTCCAACTTTTCACCGTTTGCAGAAGGTGGCTTGTCTACGTTCCCCAAGAACAATCCCTTCCTGCAAATCTCCTGTTTACCAGTTACAAGAAGGCACCAGAAATTTCAGAGAAAAGCTATACTCAGAACAGAGCCAGCATCTGAAGAAACAGGAGGCACCAATCACAAACTCTAAAGTCAAAAAGATCCTGACACTTCTGCTATTTACTTCTCTAAAATAGTCAGTCTCCTTCCCTCCAATGCATTAATGCCTTGGAGACCACCACTTCCACAGTGTCCAGAATTACCTCCAACTGTAGCCTAAAACCACATCACAAAGACAACAAGATTGTATATCGATATTAGGTTACACCTGGAAATTCATCACATACAAACAACTTTGCTGCCTAGAATAAAACAAATCCTCTAAAATCTTTCTGCTGATTTGGATCCCACAGAGCTTTATCTGTCTAAATTCAACACAGTTGCACTGATTTGAGAAGCTTCAATACAGTGCTTCAGTGGTGTAACTGAGAGCAAAAGTCTGACCTTTGAAATTTCAGTGACCTCTGAAGTCCTATATCATCTTCATATTACTCAGTGCAGAGAGCTGATAGCAGTTACTTCTTCCAAAAGACAGAAATATGCTATTTTTGAGAATGAAAGGACAGTAAAAAAGCTTTATTCGGGGCGGGGGGGGAGGGCATAGGGAACAGTTCAAAATTTAGTTAGTATTTATCTGGTCTCTCCTGGTTTGCTGCCTTTATTTCCCACAGTCTTTGTTTATTGTTTGCATTAGTGTTTCAGACAGGAAGAGGCCAGAGAATGGTACTTGTTTATTGCTGTTTTACTCCATTCTAGCCCAGAGGATAAGGCCCTCAGCCTCCCTAGGAGGACCCTTGAACAAATCACTTACCTATAGGTCACAAGTAATGTCACCTGTGAAGCTTTCAGTATTAAAGTTGAGCACTGTTGAGAGAGTAGACACTTGTGGTTTTGCGTGGACTGGCAAGCTGATATGAACTCAGTTTCTAGACTTTATCCGTGCTCTGCGTATGAAACCCCAGCCCTTGTCTCCCCTCCCTCCGGAGCCAGGCTCCATCTCTTAGCACCTAGTACAAATATTGAGCAGAGCTCTTGTCCCTCAGTCTAGTGAAGCCTGGGAGAAGGAATTACAGATTGGAAAATTGTTGCCAGGTGGTGGCAGCATTAGCTGTAAATACCATTTCAGTCTTGCCTGTGGCCCATCTGAGATTCCAGCCAG
Source organism: Thinocorus orbignyianus (assembly GCA_013400375.1). NCBI lineage: Eukaryota > Metazoa > Chordata > Aves > Ciconiiformes > Thinocoridae > Thinocorus > Thinocorus orbignyianus. The sequence continues at coordinate 1,502,075 of VXBW01005695.1, forward strand.
GGCCACGCTGGAACATTCTGCTTGCTCAATAAGGGGTGCCTCCAGCCCCATTCCTGTGGGCAGGAAGGCAGCAAGTGAATGAGCAAGTACTTTCAGCCTGGCAAAAACAAGGCTTATGTGTGCTATTTCAAGGAAAGGGAAGGAGCCAAACTCAGCATGACAAGTCCACAGACAGGGAGGGTGAAGTCTGCAGTGAACAGCTCAATAACTCTGTACAATTTATCGTTCTAAGTTTCAATCAAATTATGACAACTTCTAGGAGGGGGAAAAAAAAAATCAGGAAGACAACTCTGGATATATATGCACTATCCTCTCTCCTTCATACACGTAACCCTCCTTCAAGGTCCTAACCAGGGTGGTGGAAAAGCTGCTCTAGGCTGTGCAACGCTGAGCAGTCAGAGACCCTGGAAAAGTCCTGAAAAGACACTGCCAGGCATCCCCACACCTCACAGGGCTGGAAAAGACCCTTTTGTCAATGTAAAATCATCCCCTTTTTGTGCCTAAATAATCTTGAAAATCAAAAATGCAGTGGAGGGAAAGTAATGTGAGAGGCTGTGCAGAAACAGGAGACAGCCTAGACAACAGGCCTGGATCTGGAATCCCACTGCTAAATATGACAGCATCATGGAAGTTCTGATTTGCATCTGCCTCTTCTCAGAAGCAACAGGTTTTATCTTACCAGTTTAGTCAGAACCTCTCCCAGCTTTAATTCTTCCTGGAAGACTCCTCACTGGTGTCCCACTTACTGAAATGCAAGCATTGGCACCAGACATAAATCTGGCTTAGTTACTATTTCTCCCTACTAACTTTTCCCCACACTGTGAAATACAAGGATGGGAAAAGGAAGCAAGCTTTTTATGTTTCTTAAATCCTAAAGTAAAACACGTCATAAGATAAACTGAGTAGCAGGAGTTATGTCTGCTATTTAATAATGCCATTCCTCAGGTGTCTCCTGTGTAAGGAAAGGACCAACAAAGGTCTTTCCTTTGGAAGGTATCAGACTCCATATAGCAGACAGTCTTCTTCCTGGTACCCACCTAATTTCTTCATAGCAAAAGAATATGATGCTTTTACTTTAAGCATATTTTATCTTCAGATTCAAGTAAATCATAATGCAGTATTCTCCTTATCAATATTAAAGTTTTCTGTTTGAACCTTCGTCATTTATGGAACTTCCTGGGAAGAAACTGGACCCCTGAATTCGACAGGTTAATTCAAATATAAAGAACAAACTTCCTCACTTAGTTAAAACTCCATTCTCCCTGGATCTTCTTGGCCATTCTACACAAAAGTAAAACATATTAAAGACCTTCCCCTGTAGAGTCATTCAGGAACAGCTTAGTTCTTCCCTATATGATATAGAGATGACCAACAAACAATTGCATTCTCAGAAACCAGTGCAGGAGAACAGCCATCATGTCATATTCTCTGTGCTCAGTAGTAGGAAAAGGTCCAAAAAAGCAACTGATGGATGCCTTTGACTCGCAGAGCTTGTGCCATCAGCAGTAATACTTCAGAGACATGGTCAATGTCATGGGGACGCTACCTGAGATGGTGACTTTGGGATGCTTGCCCCAGGCGCTTCCAAAGTGGACGGTTCCAGCTCATGGTTGACAGTCTTGGTCTCAGGGCTGGTGATGGGAGATCCATCTGGTGGAGGCGAGGGGCTTTTATTTGCTTTCGCTGGGGTGCTGTCGCTGAAGGGAGGGGAGAGAGAAAGGGAGAGAAAGGGAAAGAGAGAAAGAGAGAGAAGTCTGAGCCAGGCCTAGCAGTTGTGCTAACTAGCACAGATCAGTGGCCTCCGTTATCTCTTTGCTTTACTGCCCAGATGAAGACATTTGAGGCCTCTACAAGCTTCTGAGAAGTGTCTTTGCTGAGTCACTTGCAGTCCAACGCACTGCAGCATCATTACTGGGTAGCAGGCTACTCTCTAAATATGCTTTGCCTCAGGCACAGAAAAAAAAACAACACAAAAACAAAAAAACAACCAGGCATCCTTAGTTCTGCTAAATTGTAACAGTAAGTGCCTGACATTAAGTCACAGGTTTTTAATACTGGGGAAGCAGATGAGGAAAGGAGCTCTATACAGCTCATTTAATTTTAAATTCTACAGATAAGGATTTCTGCATGGTGGTGTACCGACACCTGCATGGATTATGACTAATAGATTTGCAACACCTGAACTAAGGCTGTAATCATATAATATCATATTCCTTCATGTTGTATACTCTGGCTAACCTAGGAGAAGGGCAAAGTAACCAGAGTTTTCACAGATCATTCCAGACAGCAAAGAAACAGTGACATTCTGGCTCCTAATAAAATAGAAAGTCTCCCCTCCTTGCTTTCAATGAAATCCTTCAGCCCTTGCCTTTCCACTTGGTCCGTATTCCAGGACTGTTTCTGAAACACAGTCAAGAGGGTTTCTTCAGGGAATTTAATACAAGGAGCATATGTCAATGGCATTTCTTGGTTCATAACTTGGCCAGATTTGGACAATTTTTTCAAAGGCAAATGCCTTTCCCAAAGGGCATGCCCTGCCCCAGAGTCAGGTCTGTGCTTCAAAACAGAGAATCATGGGAGATTAAGTGAAAAGTTGGTTATTGGAAAATTTCAACAGGGATAAAGGTAAAACCATTTTCCCAGCCTAATTCTTAGGAACAGCTGAATCATCTTGGCTGAAATTCAGCTCCCCAAAAAGCAACTAATCAATTTATCTCAAGTCACACAGAAGCACAGACACTGGTAGGGGATATTTTAACAGGAGTGGTTACAGTTTGCCAAAACTATACACAACTGAAAACAGAATATTACAGAATATTGCAAAAGGGCTGTACAACCTTATCTATAAGGAGTGATACTTGCTTCCACTTACAAAGTTGCAGTTCTTGAAGTTAAATGCCTTGGAGGAAGGCTGAAAAGAACAGATCCTTTCCTACAACTCGAGACAGTAACTCCAGGCACAGAGCCAAGACTAGAGCAATGCAGACCTGATTCTGCAGGGACAGCAAGTCCATTATTTCTTTGCTTTGCCCAAAGAGAGCCCAGAGCTCCAGACACATATATCTACTCACGCTTGGATGCCCAAGATTTGGTGGTCATTAGCTAACATGCATGATGGTCTCATTCCTAAACACTCACAAGGAAGGGGACAGCAAGAGGAGGAAGCGACAGCAAGGCAAACCTCCCCTTCCAAGCAAGCATCTCCCCCTGCTCAACATTCCAGCTTTCAAGCTCCCCATCCCACTCCCTCTTCATTCACTTTGCCTTCACCCATTCCCTCCCCACCATTTTCTCCCCACATCCACACCCCTCACACATTTCCCCACAAAGCGCTTGTTCTCAAGTCCACATGCAGGTTGGATGTTTCTGATGATGCTGATGCCAGCAGCACACCAACATGATGCAACAAACCCAGTGATGTTCTCTGCCAGCAGCTCTCAAACAGTGGCACACACACCAAGGGAAAAAAGAGGGAAAGGAAGATGAAAAGAGGAAGAAGAGGGACTAAAGCACATATGTCAATGCCTACAGCTCTTTAGTTTGACTGGATATGCCTACAGTGTCCTTCCTCAGAAATCCCCAGAAATCAGTTCAAAGCAGTGGGCTAGATTCTGTGAAGGATTCTGCAAAATTGACAAGTTTGTGCTACAGATTAAAGAAGTAATGGTTGAAGGGTGAAGGTAAGGAAGTCCTGCTCTAAAACGGAGTCACCAGGGAACAGCAGGAAATGACACCAAAAAAAAAAAAGAAAAGGACCTCTGATGCTAGAAGTTGAGGGAAAAAATACAAGTTATCTTCACTAGAGTTTGAAAGTGAAAGCACTTTGGAGAAGATGGGACACAGTGATCTACAGCTACAGTGCCAGGACTCCACAAATGCCCAGACTACACTGGGACTACTGGAACTACTGACTATAAGGTGGCCTACCAACACAAGGCTAGGCTTTTCCTCCTAGGGATCTGAAGAGCCCATTTCTCCCAGTAAGAAAGGAGTTCAGGCTTATTTTCTAAAGGCCATGAAACATCCTCTTAGTGCCTTTGTTCTGGTGCCTGGCAGTGACTTAATTTGGAGATATATTGGTAAAAGGCTCTCACACAAGAGACAGTCCAGTTTTCTCCCCTCATCCTACAAGGGCTGAGAGGGCCCCAAGCTAAAGCCTTCATTAAGTCACTACTATTTACAGCTTGTTTGATGTGCTGGCTGATCCCCCCAGGAAAATGCCAGTGCTAATTTTGGCTGAGACTTTTCCAGCCCCCTGAGCAGCACCTTCATTTCCTGCACTTGTTGCTTTGCACGCATTTAGCCAGTACAACCAGCATCAAGCAAGCTTGTCACCAGGATCCTCTGTCCTTCACAGGTCCTCGGGGAGTGCACACTGCCCACACAGATCAAAGCCCTGTCTCCAAACTGACTGCTTGATCCAGGAAACATAGGGAAAAGCAAGAGTGTGCAGACCGTCCCCACTGACCAAACATGAGTACCACAGTAAAAGCATATCAAAACAACAAGGTCATTGCTCCCTTTTTTTTTTTTTTACCTTCCTGTGAGCAATTGGGAAGTGATGCCAAATCCAGGAATATCAGGCAGGGAAGGGAAGGGGGTGTCAACTTTCTTCTGCAAATAGAGAGCTGGGAAAAGGGTCTAATGCAGTTACTACAGCTGAAAGGAAAGCCAAAATCTCCCAACCTCTTTAAGTGCTACCGAGCTCCCGACCCCTCATGAGGCTGCCTCATTTGTGCTGGAAGAGCAAAGTAACATCTGCAGATAGGGTTTCCATGCACTTCTAACTATCCTAGGTTACAGAATGAAACCTACTTTCCAATATGGTAAAAACAGACCAGTCACCTCCTGCCAAGTTCTCAAGTTAAAAAAGAAAAAAAGGTTGGCATCTCAGCTAAAGTTCAGATAAGGCCTTTTAGCCAAAAGTAACTTATTTTTTAGCACCAAAGCAGGCTGGAGAATTATTTAAAAAAAAAAAANAGAAAAAAGAAAAAAAAAAAGATGGGATGGGAAAAAGGAGGAGAAAGCACCTATATACCCAAACATATGGTGGCATAAGTGTATATTCTTGCTAGAGTATCAAAGAGTGACTGAGTTCTAGACCCTGCTTTCCTGCACCAGGGTTGCAGATTTCTCTCTGACCCCAGCAGCTGCTCTAGGAGCAGAAACCCCCAGCACAGCCCAGGCCAGGCACTTTAACTGTTGGGTCGGTTGGACTTTATCAGGGCAGATCAGGAGGACATCATGGCTAGAGCTCACTGAAATGAGATTCACTAGCTCTCCTTCTGCTGTAGCATCCACCTGTTCTCAGTGATTGGAAATATTAGACCTCCTGCCTGGTGCAGCTGTAACGCTGGTCCAACCAAGGACCAGAAACAGACGTCCAGAGAAGCACTCCTGTGAATTATCCTTTTCCTACAGTAGAAAACCTCTGAATGGTAACAACACAAGATACTCCTTCACTACTTTTTATTTGAGGATATAAATAAATAAATAGATCATTCATTCAAGATTTGCCCACCAGTTTACCTCTGAAATTACCATTCTCTGCCCTCCAACCTATCACTTTACAAAGGATGCATAGCAGAGACAAAGAGAAGGATGGTGTGACTTGCCCTAATCAGTGGGAAGGCAACATCAGAAAAGCAAGGGTTCCAATCCACCAGCACTTGCTTTTATTGCTGGTAGGATAACATCTTGATAATTTATATTTTTTCCTAAAAGGAACCCATGAAGGGAGTTCCAACACAAAGACTAAGAAAAACAAAAATTAGAGGAAGTTTTCACACCATTATGCAGCAATCCCTTCTTTGCTCCAGAGTACGTTCTTGTCAGAGCCCTTGATCTTGGGTACGGTAACTCTAAGCATTGTAGTAATTCAGTTATTCAATGCCATTGCTGTCTTGAAAGGCAAGATGCTGACATTAGTCTTTATACAAGAGGCTTCCTTTTCCTTCAGCCCTATTCAAAATTTTAAATGGATGGAGCAAGATAGTGAGGATCCTCAAAAACAGAGCAAGTAAGGAGCAAATCTGGAAGTGTCTTTCTCCCACCTCATCATCCTCCCAACTGCAAAAAGTAGGTAGGACAGGACTTCTAAATGTGAAAGAGCTGCCTTGTGTTCCTCCCAGGCCAGGCAGGGAATGGGAATGCAGCATTTCAGACCTGTTCAAAAGGGCAAGCCCCACTAGATAAAACCAGAAGTTGTTAATCACCAAAATGGCCTGTATTTCCCATGGAAAACCCACTATCACACTTTTAGTCACACAAAAACTACTGAACAGACAATGCCTGAGCTTTCACACTGCCTTCTTACAGAGGAAAAGAAGCAAGGATTCAAACCAAGCACACAAGCAGTTAATGGGATTATCCAGACACAGAGAGATCTCAGCAGGACCCAGCAGGCCATGAACACAACGTATCATGCAAAGTACCCCTCTACCCATCGCAGGGTTAACACGTGCCAGGCTGTTAAGAGTCCAGCAACAGCCTCTCCAGTTTTAGGAACTAAATCAAACACATATCGAAATGCTGCTCTCCGTACCGGTACCTGCTCATCTTTTTCCTCAGCCTGGCGAACAGTTTAGTTTTCTTTCTGTTGAGGATGGCACGCAAATCATTTCCGTTACAGTGGCACAGTCAAACCAGGGAGGAAAAGTTATGCTTCCGAGCACCCATTCACTTGATGTCACAAAACTCACTGTAATCAAGATAACAAGATCTCCTCTCTCTCTCACACACACACACATGGAGACACATACACACTTCCCTTGGTTCCTATGGTCTGTTTTAGGAGAGGGCTTTTTGTGCCCCTTCAAGATCTACATATGTGTGAGCAAACTAGCATTTTCCCTCCTCTTTGGAATACCGGACCAGGGTGCATGTGGAGAAGAAAAAGAAAACTATATAGACCAGCAGAGAACTGTAAATGTCCTTTTTTCACAGGTAATCACAGCTCCTCACTCTCCTGTAAATATCAGGACACAAGAAACAAGTTCCCCATTCTCCTTTACTTATGGGATCTGTGCACGGTCTTAAACATGGAACATAATCAGCAGCTTTCCTACTATGTCTTTTTCCATTTTGTCCAATCATACTAGGATAACACTATGTATCTTCAAGATCTTCTAGTCATCTGAGCCCTGAATGTTTGAACTCTTTCAGAAACAAATCCCAAACATATGTCTGAGGCTCCCAGAAACACATCAGCTGCTTTGTGCTACTGTGTTACACATCAGATTCATCAACCACACACACCATCTACTTCTGTAAGGCCTCACATGAATGTCATAATGATGTGAACAGATAATTGCCTTTCTTCTCACACCTCCTCATTCATTTCCTGCCATTGTATCCATCTCTAACCCCCTTCGCAGTAGAGAAGGGATAGGGAGGCATCTGCTCCTACAGCAGACCACAATGAGCAATCAGACTGGTGAGGGCTATTTCCTCCTGCACACTCTCGCTCCAGCCCTGCACCACAATGAGAGGCCAGATGTGCAGGAGAGACAGAAGTGCCTCACAGCATTTCCTGGTCACTGCAAAACATATTTACTGCCCTGGCAAACCTTTGCTACATCCTTCTGCAACACCTGGCTCCACTGTGCTGAGGAGGAAGGGAGTCACTCTGGGGCAGGTCTGGTATCTCACCTGAGATGCAGGCAGTAAGGGATGAAGCAGCAGCACTCAGATTGCTGCCCGCTCAGGGACCTCTCTGTGTGTGCTCATTTTGGAGTTTTAGGGCCATGTGGTCTCACATCCAGCCAAAGAGCACAGAACTGCAGCTGAGATACCTATTACAGCCCTAAATGAACCTAGCAGTTTGTGGGGGCAAGAATCTTGAGGACAGGTAATTTATTCACTGGAAGTTCTTTCAGGCCAGAAACTCCAATGCTACAACAGCAATAAACGGGTCTCGGCCAAGCCATCACTACAGTTTGCAATCACTTCCTTGAGGAAGAAAGGAAGTTGGAGGAAGGAGCTGGACAAAGTGATGGTTACAGCCTGCATCTGTCCTGTTACTTCATTCTCTTCCAAGGATCCTGAAGGATACTGTTATTAGAGACAACACAAAACACGGCAGTAAGAGGATGGCCACCATGGCCTCCTCACAAGGCTTCAGTCCTGTTGGGCTGTGATGAACAGACACCACATGCTGACTTGGGTAGATGATATTATTTATACTAGCATCTTGGAAATCTGGTGTTAGCAATCCAAAATTCAGGGGCCAAATTCAACTCGAACATCGTCATTCTTTAGAGCTGGCAAGCACTGCACACATTGCTGGAACAAGACACACAAGTCATCTATGCAGAACTGCAACAGGAGGTTAAACTGGGAGGAGAGACAAGGGAGCACAGAGGTCTCAACAGCTGATCTAGCCCTTTCGAATCAATGCACTCAGACCACAGCTTGCCCTTACTTCATGCTGATTTCACCTCCTCCCTCCATCAATACACCAACTGAGGACTTGGGCTGTGCTCCTGCTCACCCGGCACATGGGATTAGCAGCAGCTGGAAGCCAGAGCCCAACACTGTTTCATCACTCACACATGTGGACGGGAGCCAGCCAGCCTCATCCAGAACCCGACCCCTCCCTCCCCTCTCAGTGCTAGAGAATGTGCAGACTTGCACTTAACCATTCAGGACTGGATCCATCTGAGGAAAGAAAGCTAAAGGCCTGAAGGACACACACTCTTTGCATACGTGCAGACTGGAAGTGCTCCATCATCAGAAGGTCTCCTCTTGGTGAGGCTATAATCACTTCCACAACACACACAGAGGAATCACACCTAGGCTGGGTACACAGGACAGGCATAAGGCTTTGGCAAACAACTGGTTCCAATTTTGGAGGGCCAAAGGGGAGCTGGGGAAACAAATGGGCTCTTGGTGCTCAAGTTTACAAGCTGTAGATACATGGTGGAAGCTTTTAAGGAAAGAATAGGACAGGTGCTGGGCAACTGGACCCAGAAGGAAGGGCAGCTCAGTATTACACATTGGTGTATAGAACTCAGCTTTAAAAAAAGCAGAGCTGAGAGCTGGTTACCTAAATAACAGCATCTAGTGAAAATTTAGGCTTCTAGATGCTATTCTAGAAAGGTGTGGGGTAATGCATTGTGTCACCCATCCCCATATGCAATCTCTTAGACATACTTCAGGGAGTTTCAGGGAGCCACTAGCTGGCCATATGCCGGTAGTCAAATCCCTCCCCAGCTGACAACACAGAGATTTCAATAACCCTGGCAGAGACATCCCTGTCCCTCCTCCCTGCTGAGGGAAAGACACTACTCCCACAGTTACTGACCTGGGCTGTGCTTTAACTGGGAAGGCATTGCCTGAGTACTGCTTGTCGAGACCCAGCAGGACATCATGGAGGTTTTGGTTCAACTGGAAAATACAAAAGTAAAAGAAAAAAAAGAATAAGAAAAGAGCCCCAAATGCCAGAAGAGAGTCTGGTCTGGCCTGCACAGGCTGACCAAACACAGACCTGTGCCCAGACATACGCACATACTCAGCTATCTCAAGAGAGGACAGCTACATCTGTTTTCCCTCTTCCATGAGGTATAAAAGGCTAGAGCACTCACACTGGTGAAAGGCTGCTGGTGTGTGGTGGGAATGCTCTGTCTCCCTTATATATCATCCTCATTGCTTCTTTATCACCTGACCCCACCAGTGTGCTGCCAGGTACCACTGCAGAAGCAAGCAGAGGGTCTATTTACCTAAGGGTCTATATGTTAGAACTGAAGCTTAACTCTGGATTTTTAGCTACGCTGTTCCTCAGACCTGCTTATAAAGCTTGGGATATGGCCATTTCCACTTGGAGCCAAAGGCAGATGGACTTCCAGTCAAGAACAAGTCTTGACTTCACAGGCTGCCTGGGCCATCTAAATTGGGGTAGGACCAGGATACCTTTGCAGAAATGTAATATTAGGGGTTAAACTCTCCCTAGCACTGAAGGCTGCAGTATTCACTCCAGACACTCCTACTCTGAAACAGCCGATTCATAAACAAGATGAGATGCCAGATTTATCATTGGTAGGAGGAGGGATCCAATGCAATCAACGTTGGAAGAATCATGCCGCTACAACAACAATTAATTGGATGCTGTAGCAGTAATAAGAAACAGATGGTTCTCGTGGAACAAAGCAAAAGCCTGCTCTCATACAAAACTCTTCAGGAAAGAAAAATCCAAGACACGATACAAGAGAATTCCTGTCTAACAAGCGTCTTTCCCATGTTTTGCTGAATGTAAGTTAACAGCAACAAACTGATAATGATAACAATCCTCCCTATTCTCAACAATCAGTTCACCCTCAGTGGAGAAGAGCAAGCTATTAATTGGAAAGGTTCCCCATGAAATGTCAGCAGGGCTCAAAATTGATGCATTACACCAAGGCAGAGGGCCCCTGACTGCTGGGAATTGTAGGACTATAATGTTGCTTGTTGCTTAGCGGCTGTCTTGTTGTCAGGATGACACTGGGGAGGGAATACAAGAGTTTTCCAGCTGGGCTCTCAGTTGCTCATCAAGATTAGTGCAATGTTTACAGAAGGCGTGCAACCCCTAGGAGCAGTGTACAGACCTATGGAATTTAAGATTCCTCCAGCTCTTAAGTGAAAGAACAAGAACATACTTGTAAATGGAAAGTAGCAATGGGGGGCTTTCCCACTGACTTCTCCGGAGGCGCCTGCTGAGTGCTGGCATGCAGCACTGGGATCCAGCCTGCCACCACCAGCTTACAACACTGCCTGCTGCTGTTATTCCCAACTTATAGCCAACTGGTAGCCCATGCAAGGGACATGCTAAGCACTTAAATGACTTCTTTTGGGTCACAGGGTAGAAAAGCCAAAGCAGAGAGGTTCTGCTGGGAAGCGCCTTCTTGAGGGACAGGAATGAAGCAGGTCTCAGTCTTCAGCCAACTTGCAGATTGGCAGATTCCCTGCTGTTTTCATCCCCACAGCCAGAGAAATGAGGGTTCACAGCAACTTGCTGCCAGACAGCAGGGGAGGCAGCAAACAGATACCAGGTTGGGAGTGCCCAGGTTACAGATCCATAATGTAGACAAACCAAAAAAGGCAAGAAGAGATAGGCCTGAAAGCGGCTTCCCTTCCCTCTGTGGATCCACAAAAGAGCTCTGCCAAGTGACACACTGCTGCATGGCCCTGCAGTCTCTTCCCTGCGCTCCATCCCTTTACATTACTATGTCAGTCTTTCTCCAAAGTGGCTCAGAAAAAAAATTAAGTATTAAGACTGTCCTCTAACATGGCACAAATGTACTGTTTTCTCCAGCCATTTTTTTAGGGTATTGTTTTGTTGTGTGTTTTCTCTCATACCCATGAGGAGAGGGTGTATAAGTAAGATACACTGTTAGTTGCCTTACCTTGCTCATTTCTTTATGGAAGTTCTCTTCTAGGCCTGCTATACTCTGGAATGTGTTGACATAGAAACCAACACGACTGCCAAATGAAAAACGAGACAGAAGAACTTAATGGACATAATGCTCTCCCGAAAATTTTCAATTCTGTCCCTTCTGCCACCTCCCACCCACCATTCCCATTTAAACTCAACTCTGTAAGGTCTGGCACATGCTGCAAGAGAAGGGCAACAAAGAAGCATGAAGGGGCTGATGGAGCAAAGGCCAGGTATGGGGCAAACATATCCACGGTGAAAAGAGTGTGCAAAGAGTCCTGACCCAGGCTGGGAGAAAAAGGGAGTGAGGACAGCACTCTGCTTTCCCACCCTGCTGCCGCCCACTCTCTCCACCCCCCACAGATCAGCACTGCCAACCCAGATGTGATCACTGCATTTAAAATAAGGAACCGGGGCACTCATAGGAAGATTTTGCCTGCTTTCCACATACATCAGCTTCTGCTGCTCTCTGTTCTGTGCTCTCCAGTTCATCCTCCAAGCTAACTGTTGGTCTGCTTTTTTAATCCCCACTTTTTATCACCATAATCATTAGTATGACAAATCCATGGTCCCTCAAGTCTGTCTTCCTATTCTTTCAGCCCATTTTTCTCTGCCCAGACTATAATTAAAGTACAGCACAACAGGACAGTTTTAACCACCAGTTCCCCACTGGGTCCTGTGTCACATAGCCAGGATTGCATTTAGAGGCAAGAGAAGGCAACCACACATGGATCCTTCCCTTGCTTTTATTCACCCAACTGCCCAAACCTGAAAGTGGCATCCAAAGCAGAGCAACCTGTCCTCTCGTCATCCCTCTTGTGTTAAACCTGCTGCTTCACCAAGTGCTTGTAAGCTTGCATGGTGAGACAACAATCATGGTATCACCTCTTGGCTCTCTCTAACCCCAGGGACTGTACAAAACCCCTCTAAAATGTCATCTTCTCTTAACCAGTCTGCTGACAAACCCACTCAGTTGCAGATTTTCCTTCCAGCCAGCCAGCTTCACACCCAAAAATCTTAGTGACCCAGCCTGCTGTCCACAGCAGAAGCTGGGCCACTGCCCAGGAAAGTTGGGCAAAGTTGATGGGGCAAAGGGATTAATCAGACAAAGCACAGAAACACAGTTTCTTTTTGTGATAAAACTGCATTTTTCATGAAGTTCATGAAGCAAAGCACAGAAAGGCCAGTATGAACCTGGTTAAGAGGAATTCTAGAACAGACTGTTTGAGGTAAATCACAAAACAAGCACAGATACTCAGCCCAAGCAAAGGAGAACATTGATAAAAGACCTTGGGTCTCCACTTTCTTCCAACCAGCCCTTGTGAAAACTTACAGCACTCACCTATTCCATAGTGAAGGCAGCTCCTCCTGCAGATCAACATTCATCTCTTCAAACACCTTCTGAGCCTTTACTAACTCTTCTTCAGCCTTAGTAACAGAGAAGGGAGATTGTCAGCTCCAGCACAAACAAGTACCCTGCAGAGCTGGGACAACTGTGACTCTTGACTTCCTTGGGAGACCAGGCAAAATTCTGGCATGGGGTAAACCCCATCCCAAACAAGTCTCCTAGGAACCAGGGTTGCATCACAAATGATCTGATGCCCCTTCAACTTCTATGTATTACTCTCAGGCTCTCTCTCAATGGATTTCCCTGTTTGGATACTCAGTGGTTTAAGTTCTATAAACTTTTCTGGCTTCAAAAACTGAATGGAGTCGGTCAGGCAGTTCAGCCTCCAGCTTGGATACAGATGAAGATAACAGTGCCCCCTGCCCCTTGCCAGGTCTCTGAAAGAGTTGAAATCCATCCCAAATTGTGTTGAAGAAGAGTCTGCCCTCTTGGGATCTCTTTCTGCTCAGGTATGGTCATGCCAAAGCCCCATCTCTTCTGAGGAAGGGAGGAGGTCTGCATCTTTGGCTGATACAGCTCCCACAAAGCTGACTGGAGAAGCAAGGAAGGGTATGCAAAGCATGAGTTGTGCCAGCAGGAGACCAGGCCAGAGTGCTTGAGCACTTGTTTTCAGCAGTCTCACATACTCTCATTGGTGAGCATCTAAAATAAAAGCAAACCCTGGCTGGCTGTTGGCCACTAACACCAAAGGAAATATGCTTTGTACAGGACCTCTTTCTCTCAGTTCAGAGTTTAAACTTGATCTGTCCGTTTGACCTAGACACTGACAGACCCCAACACTGATGGGTGAATCTTGTCAGGTTTCAGTGACAAAAAGGATGATCCTGGTTTCTTTTGCTGACAGCAGGCACCAGCAACAAGCATATTTCCTTTCTCTTTTCAGTGCCCTCACTTTAAACTCAAAGCTTGCTAATTTGCAACAGCACAGCATTCTCCCATAACCCTGAGCAGTGGGACGCAGGATGGCAAATCCCTGCTTGAGCAACTTGATGACACAACTTAAGGAAGGTTGGCACAAGTGCCTATGTGTATCCAGAATAATACCAGGAATGTCACACCACCACAGCCACTTGGGGAGCTGTACCTCTTTATGAGCCTGCAGCCAGATTCTTACCCCTTCTACAAATTGAATGAGATGTAAACGATGAGAAAAAGGACATAAAAATATTTTGCTGTTCCGAGTCCTGTTCCTCACAGAGCTGTGCAGGATCCTTACACTCTACATTTCTCTCCTGACTTCTGCGCAAGCCACATAGCTGGGAAGTAGGAGCTTATCTCCACCTTTTAGGAGGTCACTCATTGCTGTCAAAGGCAAAGCTAAAACTTTGTACTGAAGATCGGAAGAGAAAGTCTCCCCCAGAAAAAGATACACCTCATGAGGAACAGACAAGGGGAGAAGGGACTAGGATGCTTCCATCCAGAAATCCCTGTATTTCACTATACACTCACTGAAAAAGCCATCATTTCAAGAGTTTGCACAGAATAAACGAAAAATCCATTTGAACAGAGACACAGTTTATGCTGGATCAGAGACGATGACCACAAAGACTCACTCCACCTTAAAATCCCTCTACAAATGAGTGTTTCTAATGTAAAAGGAAAAAAAAAACCCAAAGCCAAAAGCAAAATCCAGCCCATCCTTTGGTTTTATGTTATTCTAATTTCCAAACTAGCCTGGAACCAGAATCAACCCAGGAGGATAGGGTAGCTGGGAGATCAGGCACCATTGAAAGTTCTTAATTTTTCAGATACAGTGAATATTAATAACAGGTTTTTTACACTCTTGTTTACCTGATCAGAAGGTCAAACCTAGAAAACAACATGTGAGTACTGTGACATCCCAAGGCAAAGACGAAATCAGCAACAGGCAACGTTCACTCTAGAGCAGCTGTAGGAATGAGGGATCCATCTAGTGCTTGGGGTTCACCTAGTGCTCCTAGTCCCAGCTATAGCACTGAATTAATTCTTCATTCCTTTGATCCAGGGATCTCCTCACCAGTGGGATTTATTTCTCTTCAAAGTGGAGGTCCTGACACTGCACAGGCCAGACTGCTTCCAGCCAAAGCAAAAGACAGGCTGGTCATGTGCCCTGCTAGAAGAAAAGCCAGCTCCTGCAGGCCAGCAGGGATAAGAGGAAAGACATAGGTTTCAGAGACAGAGGCCACTGCTACCGTATCTGCTCACTTTCTATTTTAGATGTCATCATTGCCAACCCAATGGAGAACTGAGGCAGAAGGACATAATGCCCAGGCCCATGAAATGTGATCTAAGAAAATTCTTGCTCTCCTTTCCTGCCTGAAAGGAGGAAGGTTTGAGTAGAAGCTTGACAACACAAATTCTTTCCCGACCTTCCCCCTAAGCCAAGGCTCAGAGTACAATCAGTTCAGTTGTGACAGGGGAGGGGGAGTTATTCCTCATTACATTTCCTACCACTGTGCACCCCAGCACTCATGAGTCCCTGGCAATATCCAGTCTGGTGCTTTCAATCTGGTGACAATTTATCTTCAAAGATTATGCTATGAACGAGGTAATTAATTACACCCCGCTCAGTAAATAGTTTAGACACCCATGAAGCAGGGATAAGGAAGGGAGCTGGGTGCCTCACCCAGGTCCAAATCCCCACTAGTCCCTGGCAGACTCACCTCCCGGCAGGGCAACACGGCCCAGGACTGTACTTGCTGGCTTTCTCCTTCAGAGATACTGTTCTTTTATCACTGCAGCACCAAGAATGTTGTTGCTTTTTAGTCTGCATTCAGCTTCACAAAAAGACACGAATTTGCTGTTCTATGCTATTTTCCCTTTTTGCTCCCTTTTGCAGTCACCAAAATTTGTAACTGAGAGCATGCAACAGCAAACCCCTCAGGAGGCTTTACAGAAAACCCCCACATTATTGTTTTTGTTAGTATCTACTAAAGGCCTAAAAAAGCCAGCAGTTTGCACGCTGGAGGTGGGGACTTGGTTTGACAGTAGAAATAATAGGTCTTCCTGACCCCACTTTTGCTTGGAGGTTGTAAAATTATCAGGCAAGAAGAGACAGCAACGCAGCTGCTAGTAAGGGGAATAACTTTTTTTTTTTAGGCTCAACCTTCTGAAGCTCTTCAATAAATGCAGTGTCATCAGTCTTCCTGCTTTTATCAAGAGCTTAATGAGATTCAGGGTTGTCAGTAACACCTTCAGCCTTGAAGTCATGCAAATATGAGAACTGAAGCCTTTTATTTTTCTACTGCCTGCTCGTATTTGTGAAGAAAAGCATAAAACCTACAGGTTCAGAATATGAACTGAACTTCATTTATTTAATCTTCTTTATTGAGGGTTGTTGGTTTTTTTAATGTTAGCCCCCAATCAAAATAAATAAAAATTAATTAAAAAAACACAACAACAGAAGACTTATCTTGATTTGAAAATGTCAAATATCTGGATGACTGAAAACATTAGCGTCGCTTAGCAACACAACAGGTGGAAAGATTACATATCCCCTTGTCGCCTGCTTTAGCGCAAAGTCTGCCAGTGCAGCACAATTATCCATTGTCTATTAGTACTCTAATATCAGAGTGTAAGGGATGAGGAGCACTCATAGGTACTGTTTCTCTGGGCAGTCTGCGGGCAGTGGTATTACTCCCAGTCTGAGAGGAGGAAAAATGCCCAAGAGCTGATTTATTTGCAGGTTGAGAAACTTCCCATACCTACTTTCCATTCCTTCAGCAATACCACCAGCCAAACAGACCAGTTGAGAACCACAACCACACAGGTCTTTCCGGCCCTGTGGAGGCCCAGGAAAAGCCCCCGGCAGCCTGCCAAATGTCCTTGTCCCTTCAATCATGAATGAATACTTATCTCCTCCCTTTGCTATGCATCTTAAGCAGGGCTGCCAACAGCTGTTCTTTCCCCAGGCTTTACTGATGTGGTAATCTAGTCTTTTCCCTGATCCCAGGTCATAAACTGATGGTGAAAAACCCAGGTGCTTTATAAGGTGAGAGATTTAGCATTTCTAAACTGCAAATCATTCACTGACAAGGAATGTAAAAACGTAGGAGCATTTGAATGAGAACAGATGAGCTCACCAGGAAGTTGTAAGCAGGTAACTGGCACTATCCCAGTCTGGGTAATGATTTACTATCCCTTGCCCATTGAAAGCATTTTCCTCTCACTGACTTTTCTGTCAGCTCCTTCTTATCCCTTAAGGAGCTCCAAGGGAGATTTCATCAGGAAGCCACGCTTCTCCTATGCAAGCAGGATTTTAATTCTTACTCCCTGCAGTTTCTCTGAGCTGCTCTTATGTCCCTCAAGATGCTATAACCTAAATGTTCGGCCAAGTTCTGCCATATCACGCAACCGTGACCTCAACCCAGAGCTGTTCAAATATATTAGAGGGGGTGCAAATTTCCTGGTCTGGGCCCACCTCTTCTCCTATGCAGACTGAACCTCTGTACACCTGGAAACCCCTCATTTAGACCACAGGAGCCAGGACAGTGTTTATTTAAGAAACTTGGATTTTACCATGGGAGAATGTTGCAACATAACTCAGCAGACATAGAAATTGCTTTTGAAGCAATATGTTTTTTTCTGACTTTACACAACAGCAGGCATGCAGAAGCCAATTTTTTCCAACGTTTGCCTCTTTTTTTTTTTTTCCCTTTTTTTTTTAAACAGCAACAATAAAAATTCACTGCTTCTCTTGGAAGAAAAAGAAAGGAATAATTGGAGGAACTACACTACAGTACTACCCTCCACAGCCTTTCTTCATCCTCATTTCAATTTGGGGAGAAAAAACAATTAGTCCTCTATTGACACACCTGATCAGAAATCAATAGGGCAGGCACAGATTTGCTCATTGATCAGCAACTTCCACGTGTCCAGTGTGGCTCAAGAATATCAAGGATACACTTAACAGAAGGGACTAGAGTGAACGTTGCCTAGAGATTAGTTGCACGGTACAGTCTAGAGCCCAAAATAGCGCATGCAGGGTTAGAGCCAGGTAGATCAGCAGTCACCTGATTTCGGAGCAGATTAGTTTGAGCAACGAGGTGAGCTTGTAGCTTCCCTTGACACCACTGAGGCGCGGCTTTCTCAAGCAGTGAAACAGGCTGGGGGGAGGGAGCATGTTTGAGTGAAAAGAAAAAAAGAAAAAAAAAACAAAACCGAAAAACAGAGAACAAGAGAGACACAAACATATACCTTTTAGGATTAAAACAAAAAGTAAAATATCAAAATCACAACAGAGAGTGTATTTAGAAGTTGAGCCAAACCAGTATCACCAAGGCGAGAGAAAAAAAAAAAAAAACAAAAAACCACCAAACGTCCTGGGACCCATCAGTTATGAATCCTTTGAAGCATGCCAAGTTTAGCAGTAATTAATGTTCCGGTGTGGGCTGGGATACTATAGACCGGCCAGACAGCTGCAAAGAGCAATAGATACAGTTGTTAGTGACCTTGCACACAGACAACCCTACTTCGAGTCACGGCTGTGAAGTGCGAGCTCCTTAAAGAGAGGTCAGGATTAATTAACCATCGTAATTATTTGCATGCATCAGCTGAAAGTCCACAGTGCTTTATTTTAATGGCAGGTTGTGAGTTTAGCAATAAGCGGCAGGAGTCCTAGGTGAGAAAAGAACATCCATGTATTAGAGAAGAAAAAAAGACACCATAGAGTCCCAAGAAGCATTTGCATTGCTGTTTGTGTTACTATACCATGAAACACCAATCAGGTCAGTTCCCATTTTTATGCTGTATTATATATCATACAGAAGATTTCTCTTTCTGAAGGGACCCATCATCATATTCCAAAGTACCTTAGACCAGAACAACCCTACTTCAAAAGTCACACAAGCAAAATCAGTCACTGGAGCAGAAAGGGGAACTTCTGACATCAGCCTAGTGCATGCTGAGCCCTGGTTACCGCCCACAGCCCCACAAAGCTGTGTATGGGTTCTGTCACAGTTTCAGCCAAATTTACCAAAAACTAGATTGACAGATGGTCCTTCCTCCCCCAAAAAAGAAAGGAGAGGAAGAGATAAGGAGATTTACTAGTTCAGAATGAACTGAACTACTTTAATGAAGTATTAATACTAAAATTAAAGTAAGAAGAAAATAATGGAAAAGATACAGTATATACAAAACCGTATCAAGCTCCCAGGATGATGATCATGTCACCAGCAGGCATTAGGAAAAGTCCCAGACTGGACTCAGTGATCAACAGGAGCTGGATTCCAGATCTGGAGTCAGGACTGCTCGGATCAGGATCAAAAGCAGGCAAACAGACAGGGTCCTCCTTGGATGTCAGCGACTGAATAAAAGAAGTTGACCCTTTGATCCCTCAGCTTTTATACTAAGCATGATGTGGACGGGATGGAATACCCTAGTTGGTCAGATTTGGGTCACCTGTCCTGTCTGCTCCTCCCTACAGGTGTGACCCCTCTATGCTTTTTCCGACCCTCCAACAGGACAAATAACAAAATGACCTGACCTTGGTTGTTACAGCAATAAGTATAAGCGAGGGACTCTCTGCAGACCATTCCTTGGTACAATCAGGTCTTATCACTGTGAGAGTGAACAGTTTTCTGAATAATGTGCTGTTAATTTCAGAGTTTAGTTAGTTAGAAGAGGCCCAGCTAAAACAGTAAAATTGTAAAACAGAAAATCGGTTGTTTTACCTCAAGCCAGGACAGTTTCACAAACCAACACATGTACATACCCCAACACACATGGGAAGAACACACGTATATTATCTTTTGGGGACTCACTGCTGTCATCTTTACAGGATCAGGACAGCAGAATGTGTCATATAAACCACACATGAGCTTGGGGCCTATAGCACAGAAGGTGGAAAGACCTGATCCAGTGAACATTTTGGCTAACGAGAAGTGTAATCAAATACTAAGAGACACTTGCCCAGGCCAAATCAGGAACAGAGCACCAGCTCTCTAAATCTCAACAATTCACTCTTCCAACCACATTGTTCTTCATACTTTAATGAAAGTACAAGCAATTTTTTGTTAATAATGTCTTATGTGAGCTTTTGGGGCAACACAAGCGAGTGCAGCAATGACAAAGAAGGCCAGTCTCTTCGGTGCAGATCACCAAGTAGCCACCTGAGTAGACAAATTCCCACCGAAACCATTTCCAGTGCAGCAAAGATCCCACAGGCTCACACCAATACCATGCCCTGAGGAAATTCTGCTCTTGCCCATAAACACAGTGAAACACAGCTTTGAACAGAAGGCACAACCAGCTGGGCCTCATGCCTTGCATACAGAACCAAGACTTGCTTTGCCACACAAATGATGCAATGACACCTGAGCCATCGATCTCTCTCCCCTTTGCCTGTCAAGACTAATCACAGTGCGTGCACTGGGTGCGCAGATGACTGATGACCTGCAGCTTGACAATAAAAGTGCTGTCTGTTTGCCTTTAAATGCAGATCTTTGCTGGGGGGGAGATGCATCTTTTATTTCCCCCTACCAGAAATAACTCTAAGCAAAGAATGACAACTCTTCTCAGCCAGGTTAAAAGATTGAGGCTCTTTTTTTCCTGCGCTACTTCTAGTCTGAAGAGTCCTGATGTGTCATGGCCCATATTCAAAAGAATTACAGACGTCTCTTCAGCCCTGGATTATTCTGTTGTGTCAAGACCTGTCCTGTGGAGTGGAGCACATGGTTGAAATCCACTTGGGGTACAGAACTAATCCACAGCTTATATTCAAACCACGCACCTCCTCTAGAACAAGGTTAGCACTATCACCTTTCTTCAGCTACATTTAAAAGAAAATCTAAATTTTAATGACATTTATTTTAATTTTAAATATATATATATATATGTTTCCTGCATTTGCATGCTGGGCATGCTCTTGGGTTAACCCTAGATCAAGCTGTTCACAGGTATGAAAGAAACCACACTCTGACAAGAGAAAACTTTTTTTCCTGCTTTTCCCCTTATTTATTGTCCAGTAATTGTGACCAACAGAACAGAGTCATCAAGTGTGCATAGGGTGCATTTCTACCAATGAACTTGTAACTCACACTCCTAAGGGTCTCCATCTTAGAACATCAGAGGACTTCACAAACAGAGCCAACGTCAAGCAACACTCAAACACCTGCTCTCAGCACTGCTATAAGATGGTGAGACAGAGCCTCAAGAAGCAGACAAACCAGCAAATTTTGCTGGGGCACTACAAGGCTTTCCTAATAGAGGTTACTGATCCTGGAGCATTGGAGGAAATGCACACCTAGACCTTGGCTGCCAAGAGATGCTCACTGATGATGATGAACCTAGAAACTGCTCAGCAGACAAACGCAGACCTATTGAAACAAAAGGATGGCTGCCCATCGTTCTTCTTGCTTTACCTTTGCGATTTTGGTTTCATCTTTCTTCTTTGCGGTCTGCAGGGCTTCAAAATGGTGTCTGGCACTGTCATAATCCACAAGCTTCCTTCCTCTCTTTGCTATACGAGACTAAAAAAGATGGAGAAAAGAGTTGTGACAATCTTCCCCAGCAGCCAAAACCCAAAAGACCCTCCCTTCCTTGAGTACAAGGAACCCTCCTGCTCCTCTTCACCCAACTTCAGAGCATTCCATGCTCTGCCCACACTCCACACATGGCTGCTCACCATTCTAGAGGAAGTTCCTTAGGAGGAGAGCAGACCCAGTCAGAGAAAGCAAAGGGGTCCAACCAACAATAAGCCCCACCTCTAGATGACATTAATGTTTTCAGAACTGTAGCTATGACGCTTCCTAAGCCTCTCCATGTGTCTGCATCCTACAGGCACTGCTTCAACATTTTCAGGGCTTCCTGAGGACTGCAGCCAGAATCTAACCAAACAGCTCACATGATTAAGTTTAATTTAGAAAAGGTGGAATTTCTGTTGCCAGTACAGCAAAATCATTCATTCACACGCTCAGGATACACCTAAGACAGCATTTTGGACCCTGCAACAGGAGGTCCAGACAGAAGTGACCGCAGCCACAGGCAGTGGTCCACTGTAACTAGCTATTAAGCAAGAGAAGTGTGAGGGAGAAACCTGTAGCACTGTGTGTCTTACAGCAAGACATTCTGAAGCCGTAACAAATAGGAGGAGGGTGCCAACTGTGTACCAGGTTCATGCTCACGAATGGAGTCCTGACAGGCCCATGGGTCCACCCTCACCTCCTCACTCTCTACAAACAGCCCAGACCATCTGGGTTGGAGCATAGGTCTTCCCAGCCTTACCCTAGCATCATCTCAACTTAGAAAACCTAGTACATCATCAGTGATTAGTAGTCTAAAGACAGGCTGCAGAACTGGAGTGAACAGTCACAGCAAGGAGCCAGGAGGTTTCTAATTAACCACAGCACCCAGGGAAATTGCAAAGTGCAAGATGAAGAATCAGCATTGGGATTTAGTTGCAAAAGCCCTCCCTTCACTGCACTTGGCAGGGAAATGTGGTCTCCTCTCCCTAGGCTCCAGCAGATAAACTGCAAAACCGCACTCTGGGCTGATCTTTCTGCCAGACCAGCTGGGACCAGTTTGCATGTCTCCCACACATGCTTCTCTGCACTTTCAGCAAATGCTGGTGCAGCTCTGTGTGAGTCACAGCAGATCTGCAGGATCTCAGCCACATGCACACCCAAACTGATTTCAGAGCGCTCAGCTCACTCCAGGAGAAGAATCATGAAGAAGCTGAGCCACCTCACAGTCAAGGTCACTAGAAGACACCTCCCTGACATCACATTACCAGCTCGGCATGGAGATAGGGTGTCAGAGGGGCCTTCTAGCAGTATGACAATCTGTGATGCAAGGTAATAAATCTTCCACACACAGCAGATCATGATCTGGCCACATGTTTTGACTTAAAAGATGGGATTTTTCTTGCAGTTTAGACTGGTAGAGATAGCTGGAGTTTTGTCCACCCCTGTGACATGGCAAACAGCCACTTCCTAAGTTTCCCCGCCACCCTACTAAGGACTTTGATTCAATGTGACCCATCTCTCAAGGTCACTCCTGCCCTTTTTTTGCACCCCTCAATCTTCTAACCCTACCCTCACATTTCTACTACAGTACAGGGAAAGTACAGAAAGGGGGGGCATGTGGGGAGGGTTGCCTGCCATCCTCAAGAACTCTAATTCCTTATGTGAAGCTAAATTACACTTTCGTACAACTGTAGTAGCCTTCAACAACAGTACTTACAAGAGTTTCTACCAGCTGAAGAAACCAGACTGGATTTGAGCATTTATCACTACTCTGGGGTAAGGAGGATCATTCATCCAGCTGAACTACTAACAACAACCTATTGACTCTTTTAAATTCACACCTCTGAAAATCCATTTTAAATAAATTGTCAATTATGTGAAGCATATCCATATCTTATTGCAGGAAGAACAGAAAGCCAAATTCTCACTCATTTTAGGAAGGCAAGCAGAGGTGAGCATAAAATTGGTTTAACTTCCCGCTTTCTAGAGCATCACTCAAAGACTGAGAAAGGGACATGAGTAATAAACACCTTAGTGGCCCATAGAAAGGATCTATGGGGGTTCAGTGCCTAGCACCTTGAGTTCTGGTGGAATTTGGGTGGTCTCAATCTTGTGCTCCTTTTTAAAATCCCACCGTAAAACCTCAGCAAGACCCCAGCAGAATTAAGAAATCCCAAAGATACTAAGCATGAAAAAAAGGCGACACTCCCAGTGCACAGCCAACAAGGCTGGTAAATTGTGATTTGGACCCAAGTGGTACAGAAGTCTGACACTACAGCATGTCTGAAATAAAACCTTCCACTTTGGAAGCAGTGCACGAGCCTCCATGCTGCTGAGGCACACGGCATCACATTACAGGGAGCAGTCAGCTCTAGAGCCTTGCGCGGGTGGAAAGCAACAGCAAGTCTCTTCACCTTTCCCCATTTCAGACTTACAGGGATAGAAAAAGCTGGGAAAAAGAAGCAAAACCACGGAGCCCCAGGAAGCAAGGGTGCTGCTGTTCAGGGTTCATTCCACAAGCCTGTGACCCACCCCCCTTTGATGCAGCACAATCCTCCTGAAGCAACAAATATTGACAAACGTTTTAAGAGACATGTGGTGGGGAAAGGGTTGTTTTCACTGGGAAGAAGCCAAGCTGATATTTCCCATATGGTGATATCATTACTAGTGCTTCCATATGGTGAAGACATTTCCTGCATAACCTTCTAAAAGGAAGAGAGGGGAGATAACTGTGGGGGAGGGAGAGGACGCCATTCAAACCCAGGTCCTCAGACACAATCTCCTCCTTCTCTGCAAAAAGCTGGTTACATGTACAGCAGGTTACAGGGAACACACAGAATTCTGCCTTCCATACCAGCCTCTACCTATAAAGCACACTACTTCCTCATTGCTTTCTACTTACAAGGAACTTAAAAAAAAAAGAAAAGAAAAGATTGAGAAGACACTGAGAGCTTGTGAGTTACTGCTGGTACTGCCCTCCTACATCGTGATAAAACAGGAAATTTCATGTATCCTCTTGTTGCACACTTATGTTTTCTCTTCAGCATCCATATTCTTCACTCTTATTTAAAGCCCAAAAGGAAAACATAACATTTTCACACAACCCAGAGCCGTAAAGATCTGGGCTGCTCTAAAAGGAGAGCTTTGCAGCAGCACAGCACATCGCCTCCTAAAGGAGATGCAGATGCAAGGAATTGACTCCTATGAAGTTTCATCTGCTGTGACTTTCTAGATAACAAGATTTAAAGAGAATCTTACTTTAATATCTGGAAATTGGCCAAGGTACGTATCCATGGTCAGAAGTGCCTGATCCACCAACTTCTGATGGAAATCCGTCCAGAGGAGATCATTGTTCTGAAAAACAAAAGTCATTAGCTAGCTATTAAGAACACAGAGCTCTGCATTTCTATTTTCTCTCTGAGTGCTAACGTCAACTATTACAGTCCACCAGAGATCTTAAGAAATAGTCATATCTTCAGAAAAAAACTAAGGAGCAACGAAGTTTGTTGAAAACAGAGGTCATGCCAGAAATTTAGGTACTGAGACTGATGCTGCTAATTCAGGTGACCTCTCCAAGGACACAGCGCCCCTTCATGAACCTTCCTTTGAAGGCCTGTCTTTTCCCTACCAGTGCTAGCTGAAGTCCATGCAGCAGAAGGGAACATGAATATCAGGCTGGCCTTACCTTCTCCCAGCAGCCACAAATATTGGGACATCTGACACCACTAGGCTCTATTTTCTGCTTTTCATTATAACACAGCTTTATGGAGGATAATGAGCAATAACAGAAAGCTATTCTACTAGTCTTCAGACTTCACACCACCTGCCTCCAAAGCACAATGGCAGTCACACCCAAGGCTTACACCCAAACATGCGTATGCTTTATCCTTGATCTTAGGCACAGTAACTTCCCAACACCACCTTGGATTAGGTGGAAATTTGCCCTCTCTCCCATTTTTCCTCTTGAGCAAAGGGTTTTGGCTAAAATAATCAAGAAAAATGCCCACTTTATGTGGGATTTTTTTTTTCTTCTGCCTCTCAATTTTCTTCTGCCTTTCTCTTCCTGAAAGAGGGAAACAGAAGCAAAGGCATTAAAGTGGATGTGGGGGACTGGAAATACTCCCGCAGTTCCTCATATTAACTACAATTAGTTCTTAGGACTCATGCTCCCTTGACCTCTCTGGCTCACATTCTCTGATGGGATGGTCTCCCAGTAGGCACCACAGTGGCTCAGGAAGAAACAAGGCCAACAAAGAACATGAAGCTAAACTAGCTGAATTACAACTCCATTATTTGCTGCAACAGCACTTCCTAATGAAAAGCTTCCATGTTAATGCAAGAATTGACCTGGAAACGTTAAGGCTTTGTTTGATTTATCTGCTTTGAAGTCAGTATTTCCTGGGAAAGATACAGATGTTATTTCAGGTGAGATTTTCTGCAGTGGAAAGTAGGGGAAGAGAAGAATCCTTCTCTTGCTCTCCTCTCTATTCCTTCCGTACTGCTCCAACACCAGAGACAGCTGCAATAAGACCAGTCCTGCAGCCTCATGGCAGATGGATCCAAGGAGCTGAATTGCCACAGCTGCTGTTCAGAACAGCTGAGCAAGAGAGCAGAGGGCACTTACTTCCATCTGGACCCACCACACACACATGCCAAGGGGGATTCAAGCTGTCAAGTGACAGGCTATGCCCTAAGCTCCACAGAAAATACCTGGGCAAGCTGGACAGAAATCACCTCACCATGGGATGAGAACAGCAGCAGGTTGGGATGACACATGGCTCAGCCAAACAAGGTGGCAGCCAAAATATGGCAGCTGGTGTTACTGCTGTGAGTGGGGAGGCTGTGGCAGCTATGCAATGGCTGCTCTGACCATGCTTTGGCTGCAGATTTAGCTTCCCCTTTCTCTTGCACAGAGCATAAGCAATACATCCAGTTGTTATTGATCCTGTTGACTCTCTTCTAGCATCTTCTGTCCCCATTCAGCCACTGTTGGGGGAACAAATTGTTTGTGCACATAAGCTTATGGCTCTGTGCAGCATTCACACATCTGGGAACAGTGCCTACACAGACAAAAATACAGGCTGCATCCCCTTCAGCTTTCCATTCTTCCCAATGCTGAGTTTGCATCTCCAATTCTTCTGTAAAACCATATGGCTGAAGAAATGTGCCACCAAGATACAGCTTCCAAAGCTCATCTCTGCTGACAAGTCTGGTGACCCCACATCCTGGACAGAGTCTTACCTCTGCTATTTTATTTGTGTCATCTCTCCCAGGCCAATCCGGCTCATAAACTTCCTGCAAACACTCTGTCAGCTTCTTGGAGGCCTCGTGCATGGCTAGAAGAGAAGAGGGAACTGCTTCAGAAAGAGGGAAATAGTGTGTTCCTCAGTTTAACCCATATCCTGAGGAAAGAGGACACAGGTTGCATTGAATGGATTATAACAAATGCTAAGCTCTTCCTTACAGAATGTCTTACCCTTGGTAACACAGAGATGGAATGTAACCAGAGGAAGAAAGGAACCAAGGATAGAGTCACATCAAATCCTTCATGTTCATCCTCCCCTAGCAGAAGATATGAGTCTGTCTGCTAAAACAGCACCATCTGCTTGGCATTAAAGCACAACTGCATTCCATCCCAGCTGGTCCTGAGAGATTCTGAAAGATCCCCCACCCAGACAAGGCTGACCTTTCCTACAACTTACACCTGAGTAAAAACCAGGAGGAGGATGGCTGCAGAAACCACACTGCATAGGTAAGTGCTAGAGAGGAAACCATTCTCTGCTTAAACAGACCTTACCTTTTACAGAAGCCAAGTAAGTTCGGAGGTCCTTCTGCAGCCTCGTGCCCTCGGACTGTGAATGTAAGGAGAAGACCATCAGTTATCCTCCCACATAAAGAGTGTAAGGAGGAGTCATCGAACATTTTTAAATAAAGAAAAATGGTGTTGCAGATGGGCTACATTCCAGCCCTGTGATCACACAAAACAAAGGTTAACAGGGAGACCACAGACCTCTGACTTGGCAAGCCCAGACAGTGACCTGCAGGCATGTTTGGCCAACAGAACCATCAAGGTACCAAGTATCTCGATGTGGGTAACACTGTGATTTGCTCTTCCCAGCAGAGCTGACTTTAGTATTTTAATTTCATACCAGCAACTAGAAAGGGTCTTAAGGGCAACAATCAGTTTGTAAGGCAAGGACTAGTGGTCTGTGCTATATTGTATGTATTCCCTTCAGTTACATGTCGAAGAGAGATACAACTGATTGTACCAATTTGGGAGCAGTTTAACTCATCACTTTTTTCTGCCATACTGCAAACCAAAACCTGGGTGCACAGTGGGTACAAGAGACATCTGTCCTACACAAACATCCTGTCTAAACTGTCCTGAGCAGCAGGGCTTGCAAATTCAGAATTAATATTTTTTCTTCAGCTTCATTTTGGAGGTGGCCTGCCAGCAACAGATCTCACTCGTTGGGAAACAAATGATTAAAACCAGAAACTGGGCAGTTTTGCCAGTTTGAGTCTTCAAATGCCACAAGTGAATGCAGTAAAAGAAACCAGATTAGAAAGGGTCATGGAGATTTTTTTTACAGCAAACTTGGCTCAGATGCATTCACATACATGCACTCCCCATGCGACTGTTCTCCCACACCAGGATAATAGTCAGGCCCAGCTCCACTCTACCTTGGCATGTGTCGTTGACAGTGGTACAAAGCAGACAAGGAACATAGTCCCAAAACCAGACAGTGACATTATACAAACAGAAACAAAAGAAAGAAAAGCAAGGCTTGAGAAGTTCATCAACACCACAGAGCATGCCAAAGCAAGAGAAGGAGCAAACATTGGGGACACCTGTAGAGACAACTTCTGGAGTATGCAAGAAGTACAGAAAAACATTTGAGATAAAGATCTCTGTTATAAAAGGCTTTCTCTTACCCTGTGGGATATCACTGTACCCCACTATACCCCAATGTAGCTGCAAACACAAGAATGCAGGAAAGCAACTACACCCCACACCTTTCTCACAACCCGCTACCATTCCCCCTACTCTTTCCCAGTTTGTGTCCCACTGGGAGGCCCCCAGTATAATGAACTTTGACAGCTGAAGATGACTCCAGAGGTGCGGAGCTCACAGGAGATCTCTGACAGCTGCCTCAGAGCTACAAGCTTCAAAGGCAGATGTTTCCAATCAGCTCTCCCCACCACTCAGGCACCTCTTGCCTCAACTGAGCTCACGCTGCGATCCTTTGTGCTCTCAGTGCAGCTGCGCTCTCTAAGCCGAGGCTAAATCTGCCCAGCTGTTGAAGGGGCAGCACTATCATAGCTTTGTGGAAAATTCATCTGCTTCTAACAGTATGGCCCGATTTGTTTTCATTGCCTCGAAAGTTCTGGATGAGTTCACATTTGTTGTTTTCCTACTGCCATCAACAAAGGAGACCAGGGATGGGAAAGAGCTGGCCACTTTAATAAAAGAAAGTCAGACTCCTACTCTAGAGAAACATTTGGAATGGACCCAAAGAGAGTACAAGAGGAAAGGAATAATGATCACATCTGTTGCAAAAGTCCTAGGAATTCTTAAAACACAGGGTAAACAAATGTAGCTTTTCGCTGGCTTACGGTGAATGTGGAAACCTGGGCAGGTGATACTTTCCTAGCACTGCAATCAGAAACCACCAGGGAAGAGGTACCAGAGTAACCAAAAAGCACACATGGAGGACCATCAGGGAGGCTGAGCTGACAAGCAGCAGTTCAATCAAGCTGTAATACGTGTTAGCTTGTGCCCGGTATGGGGAGCAAGAAAGGCTTAGAGGAAAGCAGTGCTGTCTGCCTAGAATTGGTCCATCCTGGAAATCACTGACTGAAACTGGCAATGTGAGATGTCAGAACACAAGAGGACATGGCACAGAAAGAACCATCACGTAAAATCCCTCAAATGGATACATTATCATTCTGCAGTTAAAGAATTTCTAAGAATGATTAAATTTGAACATGCAACATTGAGGTTATCAGGAATTTCTAGAAGTATGGTTGAATCTAAAGATGCTCAAAAAAATCTAATAGCAGAGTAATTTTTAAATTACACTATTTATTCTTCCTTTATGTTCTTGTGTGTATATATACATATACATATACGTGTATATACATATACACGTATATATATACATACACATATATACGTGTATATATATACATACACATATATACGTGTATATATATATACACATATATACGTGTATATATATACATACACATATATACGTGTATATATATATATATACACATATATACGTGTGTATATATATATATACACATATATACGTGTGTATATATATATATACACATATATACGTGTGTATATATATATATACACATATATACGTGTGTATATATATATATACACATATATACGTGTGTATATATATATATACANAGAGGGATGGAGCACCTCTCCTACGAAGACAGGCTGAGAGAGCTGGGGCTGTTCAGCCTGGAGAAGAGAAGGCTGAGGGGAGGCCTGATAGCAGCCTTCCAGTATCTGAAGGGAGCCTACAGGAGAGCTGGAGAGGGACTCTTTCTCAGGAAGTGTAGTGACAGGACAAGGGGTAATGGTTTTAAATTGGAAGAGGGGAGATTTAGATTGGATATTAGGAAGAAATTCTTTACTGTGAGGGTGGTGAGGCACTGGAACAGGTTGCCCTGAGAAGCTGTGGCTGCCCCATCCCTGGAAGCATTCCAGGCCAGGCTGGATGAGGCTTTGAGCAACCCACTCTAGTGGGAGGTGTCCCTGCCCATGGCAGGGGGGTTGGAACTCGATCTTTAAGGTCCCTTCCAACTCTAACTATTCTATGATTCTAAAACTAGGACAAAAATTGAAGATCTGAATCTGAACCCCATATTTGCTTCTCATGCCTGCGCCAAACTCACTTAAGTCTTTCACGCAGGGACAATAATACTTTGGCTTGATGTAGAAGTGATCACAATAAGTTGTTCTACTCAAACACACAAGCGTTGTCTTGTTTGAGCAGACATTGCCATACTTGCAATCACAGTGTAACTCAACCCTGTGAGCTTATAGCAGAACCACGACCAGGCATAATACGAAGAACAGTATGTACAGGAATATGCATATTTAAAAATAGGTCATCCTGAGCATAGCAATTCTAATGAACTACCTATTACTTATAGCTCTGTAAAAAAAAACCCACACAAGAGTGGTTTGGTATATTTTTGTGCTTTCTTGTTTTGTTTTGGGGTTGTTATTTGCAACATCTTTCACAAAGCCCTAGCTAAGTATGTGATTCTCTATAGAGCTGATTTCTCGGTACTAGACAGGTTTCCTAAAACCCTTTTCTCCCCAGTCTTCAAAATAAATTCTTTCATCCTAATATTAGACTGCAACTCCTTCTTTAAATAACTTCCCTGGTTTTGCAGTTCCAATGGAAAGAATTTTTATTATCAGGAGGTATGTTCTATACCTGAGAGGGGCAGGTAATGTGCTGTTCCAGATTAGATTAATATAGGGCTGGAAGAGCAGACTGTGGAATTATAAAGTAAGGCTGAAATAACAGCTGCAGATAAGCCTCCACTCAGCAAAACTTCAGAGCTATTAAGGCACAGAGCACGAACAACTGATGAGCAGCTTCCATCCCGGGGTACCAGGCAAGCTGGTAAACTTGTTTTGCTACATAGGGCTGAAATGGGAACTGCTGGGCATGAAGCATTCTTGCCTGGAAGGAAAGCCTCTCTCTCTGAGCTATCAACTGTAATGATTCAGAGCCAAACCTATGCTGCAAGAGCAAAGATCAAGTCCATGGTGCCTGCCCTGCAGGCTGAGGCTGTGCCCAACACGATGGGATGCAAGCAGAGATGGATGCAGCCCATGCCAGCAGCAGCTTGCTTCTCATGCGCTTGGTGTGAAACACTGTAAACCTGCCCAGAACTTCCATATGGGTGACAGCTCATGAAGGGTACAAAAACCTAGCCACTCTGCCAGGCAGAAACACAATCCAGTGCCAGGTGTAAGGGCTGCCACCAGCCTCCCACTCTCTCTCTCCAGTGAGTATTTCAAGTGTAGGGGAAGGGAAGGCAAAGCCCAGCACACCTTGGGCAGGGGCTGTGTTTCACCTTTGCAGCAGGCCTCTTGCTCCCAGGTCTTGCAAGGACAATTTCCAGGACAGATCCTTGTGCTGGTGCCTGAACACAAGTGACAAAGGGAAAGAAGGGGGAGTCTCTGAATTAACTTTTTGGGAAGTTAACTGCCAAAGCTAATCTATCATGAGGAAGTAATAAGGAGGCCGCGTGTGCTACTTGTCTTGGTTTCTTGAAGGCTTGACAAGTCCTGTAGCTTGCAGAAGCATGGTTATGCCCAGCTCATTTGTCACACAGCAAATCCACCTGTCTGAGCGAAAAAGCTCCTACCATTCAGAGGCCTCTTAGTGGTGCTCTTATATGAACCTCAACGGACAGAGCTAGAAGTGCAATTCTTTCCCTTATTTTCATTCAACCACCATCTGAGAGAACCACAAGATGCTTTGGTTGAAAATGAGTAAGTGATTTTTAGACTCACTCTCCATTCATTGAGAGCCCACGTATGGGAACATGTGTCAAAGTACCCCAACACAGTCATTGGAGTCAGAGGAGCCTCTAATCAATGCAGCAAACAAGGCCACTGCCTGGTCACACCCCAGCCAGCTCCCCAGGAGAGCTGTTCTATCACAAGCCTGCAGCAAAAAGCAGCTTTCCTCCAGACTTACATTTCCCACTGACGCAGGGTTTGTAAGGGAAGGCCTTAGAAATCTCACATGTAGCTATACTACACATCATGCATACAAACATAGAAACAAGGGCGTATATTTGCAGATACAGCTGAAGTTTTTTCCTCCCAGTTTGCTTGGCATCCATAACAATTCCTCAGCCCTGGATATCCTAGCGATCCAGCTAACTCACATTTATGGTTTGCACTGTAAAACAGGCAGTGTTTGCATTTTAGTAATAGGGAAACTGAGAGTGAAAGCAAAACCAAGAGACCCCCAAGCAGCAAATGCATAGCAGCCCCTCTGATAAACTATTTGGATAATCTAGTTCATGGCCTGCCCCTGCAAGACAGGAAAACAAATTCAGCTGTAAGTGGTAAGGGCTTCTTGGCACACCATTGGAACTCATGGCTTTGGAAATTGGAAAGCCATACTGGACAACTAGATTGAGAAGTTTGGATTTGAGTTTTTCAGTATTTCTCTTTTAAAAAATGCTATTTCCTGATTGCAAATACTTAAAAATGATGCAGAAAAGTCACATCTGGTAATGTCATGTTATTAGAAAGAAGCTAAACTGTATTCCTCTGTGTGCAAGAGAACATCATTGGTGGACATACTATAGAGATATTGCACGAACTTCTGGAGCAACAGCTACCATCACTGCCAAGGGAATAAGCGTTAAGTCTCCAGGAATCTACAGTCAGCTCCAGTTAGACGTAAGTCAAAGTCAAACTAAAAGACGTTCATTATATTCAGCTGTGGCAAATCCATTCTCAGCTGGTTTTGCGACAGAGCTACATCTGCTGAGTCTTAACAGACACGATCCAGCTGCCAGTAACAGCTTCAGAAAAAAGTCCTAAATGTGTCAGGGCACAAAAAGGCTAAAAGACAGCTCAGATGCTTCAGCACCACCTGAGCTCTGGTGTGGCACACATTTCCTGCCATGAAACAGAAGCAGCACTTCCCCTAACGCCAAGCACTAGGGTGCAAATCCCCTGGGGGTAAGCGATGCTTCCCCCTTCCCTGGGTGGCTGAAAGCTCCAGATAAAACAAAACAAAAAAAAAAAAAAAAAAAAAAAAAAAAAAAAAAAAAAACCAAGCAAACAGAAAAGAAAAACCAAAAAAAAAACCACACACTCAGTTCAAGATATAAAGGTACTGCTGTTTAAGTAGGAGGGTGGGGAAAATTGCTACACTGGTAAAACATTTTTGTGCACTAAAATACAGGGATGAAGAAGACATGCAAAAGAATAATGACTCAGGCCTGACACGGTGATTGTGCAATGATGGGGAGGAAGTTAGATTTAGATCTTAGCCATGGAAGGATGTTCCTTTTTCATCATTTGCTTTCTTTGTCTCTTTTTCACTCTGTTGCACTTTGAAAACCAGAACTGCCTTGTTTCATTTCATTTTTGATTTCTAATCTGTCTCCCATCCTATCCATCCTTCAGAGACACAATGTTGCTGTTATATCTCTGCTTCCAGCCCAGCAGGAAAAATTATATTATGAAGCAACTGCTAACTGAAGAAAGTGGTCTGGTTGAGCTATTTAATTTCCTAAACTCATGTCTAGAACAAGTATTATTTTTCAGCATACATTCTCACTGACTCTGTGACAGGGACACCAGAGATGACCCAGTGTAATTTCTCATAAGTGAACAGCTACAAGTTGTGGGTCACTTCAATAAGCCTATGGCATCATTTAATTTAATGAGCTTTAATTGCATGTTGCAGCAGATGAATGGAAGCTAATACTGAAAACCAGGATGTAATTACATATCGCCAATTATCTTACCAGCTGTTTGTTGAAGTTCTGCACGCATTGTTCAAACTGTTCATCTTTTGTTTCATCTGCTTTCCCAAGTTTCTGAAGGACCTACAGAAAGAGAAAGATAGGAGACTTCAAACACAGATACAGCAAAACAGAGATAAAGAAACAATTTCAAGTTCTTGTTCATGAGGCTGAAGGGAGGAAAGTTAAATAGTCTCTCTTATTCTTGCTCTCAGAATTTCTGGAATATTTCTCCACACTGTCATAGTTGGAAAAAGGACTTACAGACACATCAGGATGAACTCAGACCTCTTTTACTCTTGTACCAAAGAGGATGACTGAGGTTCATCCTTCACTGATCTAATGCTTTTCGCAGACAAGGCAATAGCAACCCAGTTGTTTATCTCCCGGATCAGCAAGAAACAAACCACATCCCTAATATGCCTTGTGTTGTGTTGCTACACTTATCCCGATTTAAGGCTAGTCTCTGGTCTAGACAGGGTGGGGTTTTGTTCTCCCAGAACAGCTGGACCATCCTCAAACAGAGTAAGCCATGCCGAGACCTCCTTAGAGAGAGAAGATGGCCAGAGCAGTTAAGTCCCACCTTCTTTCCACCTTTTCTCACTATGCACACGCTTGGCAGGAGCTGGCTTTTGAAAGCAACTGGATGCCTTGCACCAGGAATCTACATGGCTCTCAATCTTAAGTGTCACATCAGAGAGTGTCAGCAGCCAGTG
Organism: Thinocorus orbignyianus; assembly: GCA_013400375.1. NCBI lineage: Eukaryota > Metazoa > Chordata > Aves > Ciconiiformes > Thinocoridae > Thinocorus > Thinocorus orbignyianus. Next base: position 1,536,593 of record VXBW01005695.1, read on the forward strand.
CTGTTCCTCTCAACACCTTCCTGCGCAGCACAGCTCCCCACAGCCTGTTAAAAATAAAGTTCTTATCAGACTACTTCCTTTATCATCCTTCTCTGTCAATGATCTCTCCATGCAGCTAAGTGGATCATTCCCAGGCTTTGAACAAAGCAGTTAATTTTCTGGGCAGGAAGGCAGTTCCATCACAAGAAGGCTGGGCAAACTGCAGCTATGGAGGAGAGCAGCAGTTATTTGTCATACCCCAAGCCACTCCAGCAGCAGGGAGACAAGGGTGTAAACTGTAGCTGGTTAAGCTCAACTACAGCATCTTTGTTAATCAAAAATAAAAAAGCCTTGTCTCCCAAGACTGGTAAAAATGAAAAAAAAAAAAGCTCACCCAGTCCTCAGTCACAGGAGGTTCTGGGGAGCTTGAGGCTGGCTAGAAATAGTACTGAGGGAACACCTCAGAATATAAGGGAGCCCTGGCTGGCAAAAGCATGACTGCCGAAGATGCAGAAAACACTGGAAAGCTCAAGTCTCTCTTGCTCTGCTGAGCATAGCAGTCCTTTAGTCACAGAGCTCAGCCATCATGTTCAGTCCTTTTCGAGGAGAAGAGAGTCAACATGAAAAAATAGTTGGCATGTTACTGCCATCAGGTTTACAGGAAGACCACTAGTAAATGCCTCCAGACCAGCTGCAATGAGGAGCTGCCAGTCAGCCATAACCACCCAAACCAGCTTCCTCCAGCTTCTTTTGCTACCTCCAGATCTTCTCAGAGAACGTAAAGAGGATTTTTCCTCTGCAGGGCAGGGATCAGCCTTTCATGTTTGGTCCCCAAACTGGTATTGAGGAGGTTCATGCAAGAGGATGTAGAACAGAAAATTTTCAGTTGGAGGAGACCTACAACAATCATCTAGTCTGACTGCCAACACACCTACTCCACTCTCATCTTTTTACCCAGCCACAGTGGAGGAGAAGTTATGTCTATTTGGCTAATCTCAGTTCCCCTTTCCCCCATATAAGCATACATATTCCAACCTCACCCCTGACTGCAATAATTGAGTCTAGTGCTAGACACCATAAATCAGTGCAGTCATTCAGCACCCAGCTTGTAAATTCCTTTACTTAGGCTGGGATTGAATGTCTAGGAGGGAATCACTGTTTTTCATTCTCCCTCTGTTTAACAGCTTCTTCACCTCCAGTAATCACTGAGGTATTCAAGTGTCAGCAAAAGGGGTGGAAAGAACACGTGCCTTCTTTGTGACCAAGGGCTGAACTGAAAACCTCTGAAATTAGAAGCACAACTTTCTACAGGTCAAGCAACAGTGGAAAACACTGCAGCTACAAGCGCCTAACATGCTTGATAAACCTGACTATGCAGCAGGGCATAGAGAGCACAAATATTCGCTTCTTCCTCTCAAACTCTTGGAACAGAACAGCATGTTGGAGAGCAACATTAGTTGGACAGGCAGAGTCCTGCACACCAGCCACTGGTGCTTCTCCATCTGTTCCAGTGAGGAGGAGTGCATGCCACAGCAATGCTGCTTCAGAGGCTACATATTCCTCTGCCATGTCAGCCAGAGAGAAGGATTCAGCATGGCCTTTCTCGTCAGGCGGGATGGTGAACCTCTTCCAGAACACATGCTGCTCAAAGGCCCTGTGTTCAGCTGTACTTCACCAGGCTACCAGACCTAGGGACCATGGATTTCCCACCTGCTGGGTGATTTCCTAGATGTCCAAAGAACCATCACATCAGTAGCACCCGTCATTAGTAAGGATAAAGTACACAAGCTGCAAATTCCAAAGCAGAATGAAGTTCTCATTGTGCAGATCAATGTAATTGTTGGGGATATAAAGGAGCTTTTTATGAGGCAATGCATCTGTCTGGCTAGTCAGGAGATGCAATGCTTTCGGGCCTGGAGGGGAGTGAAGGAGACAATTTAACTGTGAGGAATCCGGAGTATGTTAGCAGGGGTCAAAGGTTTAGAACAGCCTCAGTGCTTCCTGCTGTAAAACACTAAACAGCAGCCACAGACTATTCATTGCAGTGGCCACACGCCTGCTTCCCACATGTCCAAGAAGCTAATCTGTAGTTCCAGTGCTCCTTGGGACACAAGCACACTGAGTCTGGAGATCTGACCAGCTGGGAAGATCTTGTTCCACTGTCTAAGGTGCTCTGCCCAAGTTCTGCAAAACACTGGGCACCGGAAAGGGCCCTAATTTACAGTCTATCTATAAGGAAAAAAATCCTGCTGCAACAGCAATGCTGATCTGAGCAGCAGTTCTGAATGGAGAGGGAGGAAGTCAGAAGAAACTCTGCACTCTTCCACGGTGTGACATGAGGTAGGTGCAACAGAGGACTCAGAGATGCCAGCAGAGGAACAAGGCAAGGAAAACAAAACCAGTTACGAGAGAGGCTGTGAGAAGTGAGCCCCTAGACACACCAGAGAAACCTGCTCTTGCTTCCTACGCTATCTCCCCCCTATCTGGTAGATGAAGGCTTGTGCCCCATACCTTGTGGCCCTATAGGTGTCCGAGCCACACAGCCCCCTCTGATCCCTTGAACCCTGATTACTTGCTATGACACAGCAGACAGACAACAGCCCTGGGCTACAGCAGGGCAAGAGATATCTCCTCATACTGCTCTCCCTCTGAAACAGATCTGCCCCACTCCAACAGTCCAGAGGTCAAACCCTAAGTGATTTGAGCAGCATAAAATGACGGTACCACAAGGCTGGCCCTCAAGTCTGCTCCCAGCTCTCCCATCAAGCCATAGTAACAAATTCCTCTGGACTCCCTAAACCAGCCAGGGATGGAGCAGCAGATGGCCCTGGGTGTGCTGCTGACCACAGGCCTGTCTGTGCTCTCTGCTAATAAACCGTGAGCTCACGGGACAACTCCCCTCCCCAGGCTGGTACGTGCCGTCATAGGTCAGGCTATTCCGGGTGAGCCACGGCTGCTCCCTCCCTTCCCCTGCAACAGTCTTTAATCCTCCAGCTCACTGCAAAGCCAGATAAAGTTCGGATGGAAACTTCAGGCTCTTTGATAGCTATTAATGGATCAGATTTACCAGGGTAGGAGTCAGGACCCCACTGCAGCTCCCAAATCTCGGGGTGGATCAGAGATGGTGTGATCTGTCAGCTGCTGTCTGGAAGCAAACCACACCAGGCAGCGGGCACAGATCTGGCATTTAAAAGATTAAGAAGCAGCCATGGCTAGGCTCCTTGGTCTGCCCTTGACCTGAGAAGTCCTGGTCCTGCATAAGTATAGGGACCTTTTCAAGACAGCACAAGCTACGGTGAAGGAGGGAATACTTTGTATGAATTCCACGAAACACCTCATGGAGGGAGCTCCAGCGTTGCTGTCCTTTCCCATTGTGGCTCACTACAGATTCATTATGACAGCACGGGGATGTATTTTTGGCCTCAGGCACCAGACACCATTTTCCAGTGCTGCTCAGAAACCATGTCTCTTCCAACAATTAGCTAGATCAGCAGGTGCTCTGCTATTTCCCTTGAGCTAGGACCGTGGGCATCTGACCAGCTACTGCAATACCTCCGAACACAGCCAGATTCCACCCATAGAGCTTCATTTTCCCTGTATTTGAATCAAAGCAACAAGAAACAAGGAGAGCTATTTGCAGGAAGCTTTGAACTCATCACTTTGAGGAAGTGAGATAACCAGAAGCAGCGACAGAGATATCTGGAAACCCTCTATATCAGATATCTGGCATTCTGCTAGCAATGGTCAAGAAAAGTAAAGGCATGAAACAGACTTTAAAAACAGCAACTTTTCCCAGCAAAATGGAAAGATTGCTTAGGGGAAATCAGAGTTGTTGGTTCTTCTCAAAGGCAAGACTAAGTTTCACAGGATGACTGTGCATTACTTAAGTAGCACAGCTTTGTAGGACTAAAGAGGAAGCATCTTATACGGCTGCAGTTTATCCTCTTTTTTTCCAGGTGAACAGAAGCAGCATTCCTGAAGCTCAAACCCCAACACTGCACAAGGTCTTCCATGCTCTGTGCTTTGGGCACTGGGCATGAAGGAAATGGAGATCAGCCCCATGACCACCAAACACTCTGACCAACATAAATCACCATTAAAGATGAACACTTGCCAGGAGTACAGCAGCAGCTAACATCAAGAAGCTGGTATCAGACCAACTGAAATACAACTAAATTGCTCTAAAAAACAACTGCAACAGATTCAGATATATGCTTTCTAATAAAGAAACGTGTCAGCTGCTTAATGCACCCATAGTTCTCAATCAGCACCTTTCCTCACTTTCTTCTGAAATATCAGTTCACAACAAAAGCCTCAAAACCACAAATATTCTCAGCAACCCCCATGTAGGCCTATTCTGTGAATGAGAAACCTAATAAAACTTTACTTTTCACGGCATATGGATCACTCAGGCCAAAGTCCAGTTCAGAGAAAGCAGGTGATGAATAGGAAGGCAAAAATATATGCAGCAACTTGTCAACCCCTAACAGAGCTAAATCTGCATTTGAAACATCTGAGTTTAGTTCAGTCCTGCCCTGATGAAGGGGGGAGTCATTAAGCCCACAGGCAGAGAACTACAGCCCTGCAGGTCCACATCTTACTCCTCATTGTATCAGAGAAGGGGCTATGGTCACATCTTACTAATATGAGCCTGATGCTCCTAAATCCTCCATCTCCTGACCTCACCTCCCCTCATAAGCGAGATCTCTGACTTTTGCTGTATTTGCCAGCTCCAGTGCATTACCTCCAACTACAGAGCTAGTAAATACTGGCTAATTTTGAACTGCAACAAATTGGTATGTGCCAATGGGTTAACTAGCAACAGAACAAATCTTTGATCTCAGGCCACTGCCTAGTCTTCCATGGAAGTCATTACATTTGGAAGAGGAGAAGAAAATTGGGCCCAAGTCAGATGGAAAGCACAAAGCCACATAACTTAATAAGGTACAAAGGAAGTTTCATAAGCTTTATTAAGCTTCTACGCCCAAATGAAATGTGACTTGCTCAAAGAAGCAGATTTGTGTTCATGGAATAATTTATTTTTTTTCCACACAGGCTCAGGGAGAAAAGCAAGAGTGCCAGTGGGCAAAATGCTCCCTCTCTGACTTTCCCTGGAAGCAGGGCACGTCCTTCTGCCCTCCATGCCTGCCTCTAGGCTGGTTTTGGAGACAGCCTGGCTTTCCTCATGCAAGCCTGGCACAATTAAGTCTTTCTTTGAAACAATGGGACAAAAGACGATGGGGATGGAGAGGAAGAAAATCCAAACACATTAACGCTCCAATTTAAATTGAGAAAATTATTCCTGTGGCTAAGCAATCAGCAAGACCCTCAGATCACTGGAAGATGGGAAAGGGCAGTGTTACACTTGGCACAGACAGAGAGGTTCTTGTTTGCTTCTTACTTGCTAACAAAGTTCAATAGATCCTGCAAAGACAGGACGTTGCCTCAATCACAGGGCAAGAGTGAGGAAATCAGGGTTCAATACAGTATTTTGTTAGAGACTTCCTGAATGACCTGGAAAATGCATGTCCAGTGTCTCACTTATCCAGCTGTAAAGAAGAGTGTTTGTTCAGTATGTCGCAGAGTCACCAAATTTATCCCCGACATCTCTAGCTGGCTAAAGGGAATGAGGTACAGAGAGATGAGATGACTATTTTTGAATGCTCAGCTTAAGACACATTGAGTTGGATTTTCACAGATGTTAAGCTAATGAGAATCTGCATGCTTAACCATATTCTAAACCCCAAATTGACTAGGGGGAAAAAAAGCCCAAACAACTAAAAATATAATTTTCTGGTCACATTGCAATGTGGCAGTCTCAGAACATCCCCCCAAAATCATGCTAACAGTAAAGAATGTAAATCATTAGAATAGATTACATGGAGATCCTTTGCTAATGAAAGACTTTTTTTTAAGTTAAACAAGCATCTCAGCTGTGATTTAAGCTGGATCCCACTCCACATAGGGGATAGACCTTGCAAGGCCCTTCCAAAGCTAGTCTTACCAAGTCCTGAAGATGAAAGCAACCAAAGGCCAATCACTTTGTCTTTGAACAAATATCCTCTGCAAAAGGACCTCGCTCCTTCATCCATATCACAGCCGGAAATATATATCCCAGCATGACTAGATAATAATGGCATGTACAGGCTATTGCCAAAGAAACACTATCACTTTCACCTTCCCTAAATGGCGCTATATTACAAAATTTCTGTAGAAGCAAGAGTCACACTACATTGCCTTGAAGGCTCAACTCTATTACCTGCCTCTGACAGCTACTTAAGAGCAGCCTCCCCATGACCTGCACCTTCAGGACACACCCCTCCATTTTAATATGGCTCAGTGTGGTCATAACTGGGTTGACTTACATGGTTCGTCCTTCTCCCTCACCCTGTAATCAATAGGGAAAAAAGCCAGGAGCAACACTTTCTCACTCTGAGTTATTTCCTGGAGAAACCTGCTTCCCTGTAATGGGCTCAGAGGGAGTTTACAGTAACAAGTTTCACCAGGCTGAAGTTAGCATTTTAACAATATATCCCTGTTTCTGATCATGTCAGGTGGTAAGACAAGATGCAGAAATAAGCACAGCAGGTGCAGAACTTTTTTCAGGTCTGGCAGCTTGGAAGGATAGTCAGCTCATCCTTAAGGCTGAGTCATAAGTAGTGAGTAATAGTCCCAAGAAGGGGGTACACAAAGGACCTTTCCCCCTTTTGAAGCTGCATGTTGCACCACACTCATCTAAGAATGACTACTTTATTTGAGTATTTTCCTTCCTGCTGAAGACTCTTCTTTTTCTATGAGGTATAAAAAGAAGATTGTTTGGCTGCAACAGATTCTTCTATAGTAATTGCCTTCTCTGTTCCGAACTCAGAAGACTTCCTTGAAGCAACTGCAGGGTAGAAGCCTGTAGCAATAGCCCTGTGGGAACAAGCTATTTCTAACTGCAGCATGCGCTTCACCCAAGACTTCAGGCAAATCAAAGTTTCTGTGCTGTTCCTCCCCATGGGGTGAGGTAGCTAGCATCCACCATAAATAGATGCAAGACTCAGCTAGGTGCCACACTGAAACATCACAAAAACATGTAGAAATATGTTAATTGATACTTCTACAGGGAGGTTATCGCTTTCATTTTTGCCTTCTGTAAGGGTACTTACATTACTTCACAACATTCACTATGAAGACTAATTGGAGCCGTCTTGTGAAATCTCTCACTCTGAAGATGCTTCCTCCTGTGCTTGGCTCCCTTGGGAACACCTACCTCAAGTTACAGGTTATCAAACAAGGGATTCACATCACTCATATGCTGATTATCAAATAGTACGTCTTTATATATAGTACGACATTACTGAGTGTCCCAAGATTATAGGTAAACACAGCTGCAAGAACTGGGCCTAACCCTGAGACTTGGTTAGCCCAGGAGAGCCAGCAAGGGGAGAGAGAAGGCTCCAGGTACTTTAGCTTTGCCATTCGGTCAGTCTCCTGTGCCCACCTCACTGCCTGAAGACAAGGAATGACACTGCAGCAAAATCACAAACAGTGCCCAAGATCCAGAGACTCATATTCTTCTCACACTATTTCTATGAGTCTACCAGATCTCAGCCTGTTCCTGCACCTGGAGCTCAAGAAGCTGACTCACATGCTGTGCTAGGAAAATTGCTGTGCCCATAGGTAGAGTTCTGTGCCCAGGATAAAGAGCCCTCCTGGATGTGGGGCCAGAACCCCAGTTAGTCTTCTCTGCACTAGGAAAAAGGCCAGGATGTCTTTTATTACCCATGTTACCTCTTCCTCTGTTTCTACTGTTCTAGGATCTACAATAATACCTGCTGACACCACTCCCTGTCTCAGCAAGACCAATGTCTCTGATGACTAGCATAAAAAGCCTCTTTGCTTCTGGAATAGAACCTTCAGCAGGCCCTCCCCTGGTTCATTCCCACCCTACTGACAGTACTCAGTTCTTTCTGAGGGAGGTACTAAGCACTTTGCTTTCAATTTCAACCTTGTGATCAAATCACTTTTCTAAATCAGGCTTTGACATTTCCCTGCCTTAATGCCAATCACTCTGGGAAGCCTTCAATACCAGGATCTGCTAACATTGTCTCTAACTACAGTATATTGTCAATATGTAAACTAAAGGAAGAAAGTAGGAAGGAAAGGAAAGAAGCAGCACAATGGGACTAAGCTCCGTACCTGGCTGGCACAAACTTTGTTGCCAAATCCCTCCCTCTTAGAGGAAGGAGACCTGTTGAGGACCTCCTGATTGAGCATTTTCCTTCAAAAGTTCAAATTTCCTTATTTAAAGAGGTGAAGTATGAGGACTCCAGAGGATGGAGAGAGTAATTTTGCCAACGTCGTTCTGCTTCCTGCTCCCTCAATTCAAGAGAATAATTCCAGAAACCCCATTCTTGGATATTTATCCAGTTTAGAGAATTCTTTTCCACCACCAAAAACTATGACATTCTGTCTATGTAGCCCTTCCACATGTTGCATGGAAGGACAAGTGAAATGCTTTTTTGCAAGCTCAAGACACATTGTTCAGAAAATAAAGTGTAACTGCTCCGAACATCAAAGATGGGAGCTGCAGCTCTGTATGTAGGCACTCTCTTCCCCTATCTTAAGGCAAAACCCCATATGCTACAAAAGTTGCTTACTGCACGGGTACCCATGTTGCTCAAGTTTTCTAAATGCATGTATAGTCACCTACACAACATTCACATACACAATTCTTGTATATTTCTGTATAACTCACTAATACTTAAGGGGCCTAACTAATCTGAAGCACCGTAGGTGATGCTAACAGAAGATACTGGAGAAGAAACAGTCTAGGGACCTGTAGTAATTCACGTACACATCATCTTATGAATGTAGTCTGTCCACAGATGATATCAGCTTGTCAGCATCTATTAACACTGATGAACCCATGGAAGGTTACACAAACTGTTATGGAAGGCAAAGCCATAATATTCCAGCACATTATAATTCCATAAGCACAGAGTAATTCCAACTTCACGACCAATGTGTTTCTACTTATTTATTTTATTCAGCCAGTTTACACATTTCAGAAAGACAAATCTCCTCTAGAAGGCAGCAGAACATGGCAAATCCTCCTGATCTAGAAATAAGCAGTCATATATTAAAAACAGGAAGTTAAAAACTCACTGAGAAGCCTAAAATCTTCAGTCTCCAAATGCTTTAACTGTTTTTTTCCCCCCTTTCTTTACATGTAACTACAGGCTGCTACTCATGGAAAGCCGACACACTTACAGGTCAGAGAATTGGGAATCCACTGTCCAAGGTTTGTGCATTTAAAACTCAAACAAGACATAACTGCCATTCATATTTTAGCTACTACCCAGTGAAATGGTGAAATGAGTTTTTGTCAGGAATTAGAGTGATTCCAAAATATCTGTCTGCTGACTGATTTCAATGATTCTCTTCTCTCCTAGGCATAGGGTTGAGTACTCCTTTGCTTTTTTTTAATCTACCACACTGTCTGGAGCACTCAGAGCAACAACTCAACAACTTCTCTCTTGCCTTTCTCAAAAAAATTTCATCCTTACAGGAGTATCTCTCAGGCAGCCTTTTTATGCTCCCATCTTTGACCATAAGAGTACCTCACATCCAATGCTATTTGGCCAGCATTACACAAGGAGGCAGAAACCAAGATTAAACCTATCACCTACCCATCCTGCCTCCAGTGGCCAGCTAATCCCTGCAACATCCCTGCAGCTTCCTGCTCATACTTTATGAACAGCTTTGTGTTACATGTTAGAAGCATTCAATCTGGGAAAACAAACAATGCACAGATCCTTTTGAAATTTGCCTTTATTCCAAAACATGTGGGTTTAAGCGGCACTGTAGCATTTGGTGATTTAGGGGTATATTTTTCTGCTTTGATGCAGAAAGGTCATTTACTGATATAGTCCTTTTCAGTACTTTCTCCAAGTTCTCCAAGATATCAACAGGAACCTGAAATAATAGGTTATGTATTCTATACCTCTTACACAGGATTCACAGCGTGCTGGCAACCAGATGGTTTAATGAGTGCAGTATAGATACCCAGCCAGTACAGAGAGGCTTTAAAAAAAGGTTCATAGTCCTTCACTGTGTTTCAAAGAGTAACCACTACTTCCCACACAACTGGGCTATATCTAAATCTCAGCAAGTTTTAATGGGTTGAGTCTTGGCCTTCCACCAAACAGCAGTGGGATTTGTTCTGAAAATCAGAGTTCTGAAACCAAAAGGCACAGGAAGTACCATGCAGCTAATCTGTGCTAATTCCAGCCTAACACAGAGTAATTGAGGGAAGAGAGAAAGATGACATTCAAGTGTACACACAGCCCAGGGGCTCAGTAGATTTTTTTTGTGGCATCAGCTTTGGCAAAAAGCCTATAAACAATAAGATCTTTGAAGAAAGAGGCAAGTCTACTTGCACTCCCTTAAAGAGGTAAACTCAGTATGCACTTACTTGCTTTCATTCTAAACAGTGTTTTAAGTAGAAAAAAAACAAACACCTGCACTTGTTCATAGTACTTTTGAATGAATCCAGCTGAGTTTTAAAGAGGGAGAAAAAAAACACACACACAAACAGAAAAACAATACAAAACCAAAATCCCCAAACTCAGATCTTCCCAGTATCACTGGGCTATATTTAAAAGCTGTCACACTAATGTTCCACCTAAAATATTACATAAAGTAATATTTTAAAAAGAAGTCATGAATTGAATTGCTCCCCTAACAGTAGCACATCCAGTATTTTTTATTAGCTGTCCTTTTCTGTAAAGTCCAAAACATGCTTCTTTTATGACAGGCCCTACAGCAACACAGTCTTAGTATCCAATAGGGAAAAGACATTTCTAAAAAAAAAATAAATAAATTTTAAAACCTCACTAAAAAAAAACCACAACAATCTGCTGATTTTTTCAAGTCACAGAACCAGTCCCTAGATTTTCTTCAGAGTTTAAGAACGGGTTGCCAAGCACAAGCCGTCTCCTTCCAACAACTACTGCAAACACATCCATATCAGGCAGGTTTGCTCCATTAGCTACCAGCAAGATGGACTCTGAACTTGGAGATCTTTAGAGGGAAGGAACCATGGAAAGACTGACCCAGGACCACCTGGTTGGCCCGGCAGCAAATGTTTCTGTCACTCCAAAGGTCAGATCCAGAATGCTTCACTCTTTTCTCTCAAATGGACAAATCAAAAGCAAAGGGCACAAGGGCACCTGAGTTACCTGTATCAGGTACACTACAAATGATACATTGCTTGATACCACAATTTGTAGAGAACAGGGCCCTTTCACCCTTCTCTGCCTACATCAGGCACAGATTCACTGATAGTGTGAAAGGGGATGCTATCCCCATGTTACCAGTCACATACGTGATCCCACAGCAGGCAATGACATGAGTTCAGCTGCCATCTCTTTCAGGCTGATCACGATTATGGCCTCTACTCAGCTCTGTTGACTTCTCAAGTGTCTTTTTCTTACGTGGCAGAAGATATAAAGGCCAGCCCAGAAAGCCCAGCTCAGCTGACATCACCACCACAGGGCAGAAAGGGTGAGGTGCTGAAGCTCTGACACATCTGTATGGGTCAACAGAGTTTCACGAGCATCTGCATTTGTGAGCTTGGCCAGATACAAAGCCAGAGAGCAGGAGAGGCACTTTAGAGTGCTTTGCCTTTTATTTTTAAGACTTAAGACTGGGGGAGCAGGAGAGGGAGGGTTCCTTCATATGCTAGAGCAGCAGCACTAAGATTGCTAAGTCCTTAAACTGCATACAGGATGCAGCAATTCAAGGACAGTAGGTTTTCCTGCTTAGCCTTTCTCAAACTTTCATGTCAAGATCTCCCAGCAGAGGCAAAACATTAAGTGCTCCTAATAATCAACTCTGTCACTTCTGCCCTTCACACAGTTTGCAGTTCTCAGATAACCAGACCTGACTCGAGCTCAGCAGCTTTTATTTTTGACAGTAGTCTCAGAGTTCAGTTATCAGCCTTGGAGAAGGCTCTCGACTCAGCTCCAGGCTGGACAGGTGTTGACAGATGCTGAATATATTACAAACAAGTGGACATGAGCTGTTGCTCCCAAAGGGGAAGGAAAAGGCACACTGAAATTTTGTCACTCTAAGTCAATTGGAGGGAGGTCTGTTAAGAGGGAAAAAAAACACCAACAAACTCTTTAATCTGATGGGGTGTGGAAGTCATCTTCCTTTTCATCTTCCTCCAAGAAAGGTAGTACCAATGTACCACTCTTATCTCTACAGATATCACACCTAGGGATTTGGTACTATCCCATAGTTAGCTAGTGAAATAATAAAATTCATCCAATCAGCAGAGCTCTACACCTTGCATTCACAGGAAGGAGTGCTGATGGACCAACTCTTTCCTCTCAGCTGCACCTGTAGACCACGGCCCTGAAAATCCCACATGCAGGTATGCAGAATTGCTGCTGACAGCAGCCTCAAGATTGGTCTGCTTTGCATCATCGCTCACTGTATGCAACCTCAAGGCAAGAGGCCTTTCTTATTCCAGATTTGTTTGATTACGGTGGGATCCCAGCCCTGGGGTTCTATCCTTCAGAACTGCCACAGTACTAATGCATTATCAGACTAACAAGAATGAATGTGGACCACGTGTTCAGCTTAGCAAAGGGCAGAAGGGTTACAAAGGACATGGAACTGAAAATCCTCAAGTCTCTTGCAGACAAAAGGTGCAGCTCACCTGACAAATACCAAGTGCTAGCACTGCTTAAGTAAGTGTAGTTTTGCAAACTTTAAGAACAGGGAGTGAGCAAAGTGGAAACAGGTAAGAAAAGAAATTGTAAAAGAAAACTCTTTTCAGCAAATCTTTTCCTCCAAATCACAGGTAGCCAATTGATCCTGACAAGGAACTCAGAAGCAAGGTAAGGCTGATGCAAAGACATGCTGCCTTGATCATACATATTTGTGCCTTCATTTTAGACAAAAAGTGAGTTAAAACCAAGGAGCTTTCCTTCCCTGTAATGGATGGCTGAAACCACCTTCCTAAATCAATTTCAGAATAACACTAGTATTTATCTAGTTTATGCAGACAATATCTCTGGAGACTACTTGCCATCAGACCTCCCTAAGTAACTCTGTTAGCACTGTCTGAAGTCACAGGAGAACTCTCCAGAAACACGTGGCCAGTAAGCTGTTCATGATGTTCATGAGGGTTGAGTTCCAACAACTTTCATAGTCCATTTTTCATTGTAATGCCAGGGGAACAGAGGTGCAAATCCTTCATGCCTCTGGTAGAGAATACAGAGTGTCTAACCCGCACAGCCAAGTCTAAAAGGCAGTTATTTCTATTTGGGTTATATGACCTGCTGTCAGACCAGGCCTTGGAGAAGACAATATCAGAAAAAGAAGTCATGCTCCTGAAAGCATGAAGGCTTACAAAGGATCTGTAATGGGAGACAAAAGCATTCCCCTTTAGGTTATTCATCTGAAACAGGTTTCTAAGTGATAGTGACCAAAAGCTATTTCCACTCAATCACCATTTAACAGTGAAGCAATCCATAAGCTCAGAACACCTCTTGCTCAGCCGTCAACTGGACAAGGATCTGCTCTCTCGCTCACACCTGTGCTACAGCACTGCTTGCTTGAGAATCGAACGGGGCAGGGACAGGCTTCCCCCAACACCGCTAATCCTTCAAGGCACAGCTGAGAAACATGCTGCCAGCTTTGCTCTCCTGGACTTGTCTGCTGTGGAAGGGAAGAGGATTTTTCTCTTGCAGGGGGGTTCCTTAACAGGAGAAGCGTTTGAAAGAGTAACATGGATACGTGGCAAGAAATGAAGTCTCAGCAGTCAGCTAAGATCACATGCTATTTCCAGATGGCTTGTGGACATACACCCACAATACATGTCATTCGCTGTGCACAGGTGGGGCTAAGGCTACCGGCCAATTCCAAGTGCAGCTTGCTCAAAAAACCCCAACAACACTGTCATACAGGCAGACCCATAGTTACGAATATTTACCACATATTTCATGAGAGCAAACCAAAAGTGCCCAAGTAATTAGCAACCCTCCAGGACTCATATCTTGAGCAGGGATCCACAGCAACCAGACCATCAAAATCTATGCAATGTGATGGCCTCCCTCTCTCCTACTCAGCCATGGTTTGAAAATCCTGTTCCACCTTTTATTTGTGAAAGCCCTCTCCTGCTTTTTTTATCTTATTAAGAACACGCATGTAGACAAACACAAAAATCACCACCTAAACTTAGACTGGAGAAGTTAGCTCTGCTGTAAATGTCACCAGGTTCAAGCCATGGCTGGGTGGAGAGCAAGTTTGTGTCACTGTCAGTCAAAAGTCAGGCAGAGACATATTGCTGTAGCAAACACCATTGTCAGCTGTCTCCTCTAAAGCAAATGCAGAGTCTATTCTCAGAACCTGGGAGCCCTTGCTGTGGCCATTAATAACTGAGGGAACCGTCAGTAACCTGCAGCTCTCCCAAGGCCGTGCTCCACACACCACCACTTGATGTTACAGCCTCACTCAGAAAGGCTTGAAATTGTAAGCAGACCTGCATCACTCATGGAAAACAAAAGATGTTTTATATATGAATCGATGTACATGAGTGAACTGAGCTGAGCCTGCATTCAGCTCATCTATATCATCACTGTATTTTCACCATCCCATCCCCACAAGCTACTGGGGAATGGGAAGGAGGCAGCCTTCCACCTGCAACCTCCCATCTCTCAGAGCTCTGAAAATAAAAGATTCTCTGGGAAATGGCTTCTCAGTGATTTGGAAGCAATACCATTTCCTCTGGCTGAATCACTCCAGGTTTGTGACACTGCTTGCAGACAAAACCCAGCCCACTCCCCTCCCTCTGCATCTCAGATGTGAAAGGGAGCAGAAAAGGGGAGGTCTTGTTATAGACTATGGAATTTAAAATTTTCATACACCTTTTAAGACAGAGCAGAAATATT
>VXBW01005695.1:1551546-1579888 GCA_013400375.1 Thinocorus orbignyianus
AGTTAGGTAACTGAAAAGCAGATGTGATCTTGGTTTTCTGCATGGAGCAAAGTTGAGCAGTAGCTAAAGGAGGGGAGCATATCCCACATTCTATTCTCCAGGTACACACATCACTGGAATTACATCCACCAGTGCCTGAGCACTCCTTGCACACCCCATTAAAGGTGGGAACACATGAGAGGTACACTCTCAGCATTCTTCTAACATCTTCAGAGTGGAGAGAAAACCCCACTGAGGTTTTAGACCATCACTCCCTGCACACCTGATGAATCACCTTTCTGTTTTTCCAATATTTTAAGATCATCCCTAAAAAGCACCTGCTGTCTACAGACAGCATAGCCACTCCTTTGATCCCTCTCTGTCATAATACAAGACTGATACAAATATCAGCCAGAACCATAAAGGTTGTTAAGACACCCATGCACCCAAGTGATGTCACTGGTCACCCAGCTACTCTTCTCCTGGCCTCCCTCCAGCTGTCATCTTCTGTTAACCCTCCTCATGTACATTTATTACACACCTGGTGCACAGAAGTAGTACCACTGTTAAAAGTGGTCCCAGCTCCCGCAAAAAGAGTCAAGCACACAGTTCTCATCCTTCCTGTGCGGCTGACTTCACCCTTAGCACATTTTCAGAAGCAGTTCAAGGGGCCTCTTGAAAATTCAGGGAACAGTCTCGGCTTCTCTGTTCCCTCCTGCAGTAGCCGTGCAAATCAAAGTACTTTTTAAACCTCTTGAGCTGGTATAAAGCAGAAATATAAACTTATCACCACCAGATAAAAAACAAGAGGGGAGAAACGGAAAGGTACGAGGAGGATAAGGTACCTTGCCAGAAATTAACAACTCCAGTTACATTTTCATTAACAAGCCAGGATCTCCAATTTTAAAATACAATTCCCTTTCCTGTCCCATCACACTACCTGATAAAACAAGCTAATCCCATTTTTTCAAATGAGAAACATTAACCTATGTAAATACCAGGTAGCTTTCACTTCAACACAGGGAGAACTCCAGAACATTTTCAAGATAACACATAAATTGGTACTTGTAGGGAGGCTCTGATTTTATTTGACTGTCAGTTGTGTTATTTACAGGATGCTCGAAATAAAGGTATTCTAATCTGAATCCTAGCCTGCTCCTACAACAGAAACAGACTCTGCTGTGCCATCCTTACTTGTGGCATGAAGGCCAACTGTAATCACAGAGGCAGTTAAAAGAAAGAAGAATGTCTGTGTTGTAACACACACTCTTTGTTTGGCACAGATTTCACTTATTATGGAGATTCACCTACTTATTAACACTATGAACGTGAAGTTCTCATGCTGGAGTAATTGAGAACAGGTTACAACCAGTAAGTACATGAGTGAAGGCAGCTCAGGAGAGTCAGAAAGGAGCTTGCCTTCCAGAAGAAAGTCTAGTATAACTTGTAGCTTCAGCTGCGATATCTATTGCTCCCTCAATCCAGAAGTTCAGGCCATAAGACCACCCCTGGGATCACCACAGAGCTAAGGAGAAAGCATCACTTTCTCTCCTAGCAAAACTTCAACAACAAAATCCTTTCCATGGGTTCTCTGTGGGAATTTTCAGCTTTTTGTTTGAAATCCCACCCTTTCAATGTTTAGTTTTGATTAAAGTTAAGAGTTCCTACAGAAAACACTTGTCACTGAAGACCTGATTTTGTCAAAGTTTTCAGCCACATTCTGTCATGATAATGAAAATGCCTTCATACCAACCCAGTTGCAGCAGATTAAAGACCACCTGACTTGTTCTGTGAGTCATTTGGCGCTAATCTTGTTATACAGGCTAACAATAAAATCAGACGTCTGACCAGAGCCTAAAGGCCTTGCTGACCTTCTATGGTTAAAGCACGCTTGTTTCTATAGCTAGCAGCACTCATGGCAAGAGGAAGGCCAGAACTGCATCTGGCTGCTTTTATCTCCTCTTGCCAAAGAGCTTGTTTGCAAAGGGTTACCAGGAGGGAGCCACAGCAAATCCAGGTAAAACTCAAGCTTATCTCTGGATCACAGCAAGACGCTTTAACTGTATCACTGCTGTTTAGTAGATATCATGCCCATTCACTGTTGCCCTCTTTTGGTTGTATCACCACCGTCTACACTGCTGCATAAAGTCCTCTCTATTACTCAACATGGGCTGTGAGAGCACCACCAGAAGTGTATCTTTATCTCCAGTGATTAAATCTGTCTTTGATCCTAAGATTTCAGTATTTCACCAACTTTTTCACAGGTTGCCTTTCCAATGCCAAGCACAAGTGCCTTAAAATTCCACCTTACATAGCTTAAGTCACATAGGTTTTAATTCGGCATGTGTATTTGCAAGGTGAATCTGAGCACTTTTATCAAACTGTCTGAGGTTATGCAGAGCAGAGAGGGCTTACAGCCTGTATCTCAGGAACCAACATTTTCATGACTTCTTGTGCCAAACAGAACACTGTACATTTGGCCCATTGTCTGCTACAAAGCTGTCTCACTGCAGATGAACCAACTTGTCAGACCACTTGAGAGCTGGTGTGTGAGCACACTTTATACACACAAACACTGGACACAGACAGCTGCCAGCCATAAAACGTCACCCAAACCTCTCAAGCACAGAGACAACGCTTGAACCAGGGAAGCCTTCCTCATATCTAAAAGCATTCACAGCCTTTTACATTTCATTTCATACTCAACGTGGTAAAACTGACATGCAATAGACACTTTGCATTACACTGAGTGACCAAGAAGGATTCAAGCACAATCTACTTAAGTAGTAAGTAGAACCTGCTAATATACCTCTAATCCTGAATTCACTCTGCAGCAATATGGACACCCATAGAGCCTTACAGACAGCTAGCCCTAAGAGCAAGGTGGCCAGACTCCTTTCTGTTCAGTGCTGCTACAAGACATGATGGTGCTGTAAAGAAAACACAAGGACCTGATCGTGCACATTGGAACAAGACCAAACAGCATAATATACTTTTTACCTTGTATTTTATATGTTACAATCATATCTACTAACCAGTCAAACTGTGCCCTAAAATCAGCTCATCTTCAGTACTGCAAAAGAAGTCAGTTCTCCACCACAGTGACAAAAGCACCAGGCTGTGACCTTGAGGTAGACTGACCAGCAGAGCGCTTAAAATGCCAGCACTCCATTCCGCTGGCACTGCTGCATGATCATCGTCACAAAGCTGAACATGAAATCCAGATAGCAAGAAAAGGAACAGACAAGCTTTTGTGCTATTCAGCAGGATGTGTTCAAACACTTTGCTACAACTAACAGGGCAAGTTATCTATTTTAAAACCAGCCTCCTTTAAACATTAACTGTCTCTAGAAAATCATGTACAACTTTGGGTAATCATCAGCCTCCTAAATAGCCTTTTGAAAGCTTCTGCCTCTGGATCAAGGAATACTATGTTTGAATCTTTTTAGGAAAGCCAACATTTTAAGTATTTATTATTCCAGATTATTACGTGCAAGTCAGTTTGTCCTCCCTTGTCCCACACCTGAAACACAGCAGTGACTTTTTCCTCTTGCCCAGTTCCTTGCAGTGAATTTGCTCCATTGTTAACTTGAGATTGACTGTTTTTCTGACATGGTCCCCCTGATCCTGGTGGTTCCCCATTTTGTTCCTGTTCTTGCTGCTGCTGAATTCAATGCAGAAGTGCAATACCAGCAAAAGAAGGGAGCTAAGATTTCAATGACTAGAGTGATTTAAGATTTTATTTATTTAACTTGGAAATCTAAATTCCCAGACAATTAACCCCACAGGTCAGAGTTCAGATCTGTGCTGAAGGAGAAAGGGGAGAACAGTGGTTGAATACATGAAACAAGGCAGAAGCAGCAGCAGATGATCCAGCACTGTAGGAAGCATCAAAAAGTTGCCACAGTTGACACATAGGAGTTGCTGTAGGAGTCAGTTACTGCTTCTCTGATTGCCCCTGAAAGCAACTATTTTCAGGAGGTGAGATGAACTGAAACAGCCAGAAAGACATGGGCATCAGCCAAGCAACCTCCACCACACATTGCCAAAAAGCATCCTTCTTGGCAGAGACAAGGGGATCAACAAGGCAGACAAGAATACAAAGGACACATGAAAGGTACACTCTTGGCATTCTTCTAACATCTTCAGAGTGGAGAGAAAACCCCACTGATGTTTTCGACCATCACCACGAACAACTCTGCTACATCAGGTGCTGATTACTGCAGGATTGGTCCAAGAAGATTCCAGATGCAGGACACCATGTTATTAATCAATTAAAGGTCCAAGTTCACTCTGCTAGTGAGCAGTCTGGTATTCCTGCTAGCTTTTGCGATGGCAGTTCAGCCTTTTCCAGTTTGCAACCCCCTAAAAACATTTTCCCATGAGGATACAAACTCTCCAGAGTTTTCCTGTATGTAGAATTTTGTCAAGCAAAGAAAAGCAAGTTCACTTGAGTGACACAAAGGACCACAAGCTTTATGCCTGGACCAAGGAGGCTAGACCAAATCACAGAGTTTATGAAGGAGGCCAAGAACAGAGCTGTTGCCTCATGCATCATCCTCAAGACTGCCTGCTCTATGTTCACCTTCACCCTGATCCCTGGCCAGCTCAGCACCCATGGCTTTATCAGGATAGTACCTCTGAGGCACCTTTGTCCAGGAATCAGGCTATCCTGAAGAACTGTTGATGCCAAGAGTTACAGACGTGCCCAGCTCTATATCCCAAAACCTCCTGCCAAGGAGAGGACAGCAAAGCTGACACTTCCATTGTTCTCTGCTTCTTTTAAGCTTAACCAGAAGGGAAAAATTTAGGGGAAAGGAGGAGAGAAATATCATGGGGGAAGGGGGGATGGGAAGTGGAAGCAGCAGCAGAAAGAAAGACTGCCTGTCTTGAGACCCTACAGAAGCCATCAAGTGCTGCTGCTGCTGCTTCCAGCCTGATAACATTCAAAGAATTGCCTGTAACATTAACCAAAGGGAAGTAAGCTACTGCTTCCACAGTCCTAATCACAAGGTGACACACCACCTGGAACAAAGGTAGGTGGGAGAGGAGCAGGGTGAAGGGAAAGCTCATATCTACCAGCTGTGTGTGAAGAACCATGAGCTACTCTCAAGATCCAGGCTGGGAGGTGGGGAAGAGAGCTCAAGGGGAGGCACACAGAATTAAATTCCCTTTCAAAAGAGGGAAGTTGCAAACTCTTTGCTCAGAGAAGCAGGCTGAGGACAACCCAAGCACATGTGGAAGGTGCCCCCTGATATGTTACTATTTGCTTAGAATGTCAAAGTGTAAACAGCACAGGGAGTTAGACAGCAAGGCCAGGAGATACTGGGTTGAAATTACAGTTCTGGTAACAAACATAAGGGAACATTGCATGATTTTCAGCATGTGGTCTGCAGACTTCAAGGCCCATGAAGAAAAACTGTAGAAAGCAAGCTGTATATTTGGTATTTACAGAGAAGGCCAGACTCCTGGAAAAGAAAATTAAAGCCCCATGATTCAATAAAAGGCTTGAAGTCATGCAGTAGTTTATCCAGAGCATGGATGAGGCTTGTTTGGTGAGGTATATTCCTCATCGTGGTTTTAAGGGAGCCTCCTTCAACGCCACCGACACATTTGCAAACCACCCAGCTAAAGGAAAGGGAAAAAAACTTCACCTCAGACAACTCAGTCTGTCAGGTGTAGCCCTGTCAACAGGAGTCAGTACCTAGTGTGTCTGACAAAAGAACAAGTATCTCATCAGACTAACACGAGACAGTCTACTCCAATTGTGAATAAAAACCTTAAACCTGGAATAGGAAAAAAATAAAAAGGAAAAAAAGATAAAAACCACAATAAAATGACAGCGATGAGGAATTCCCTTTCCATAAAGCCTTATAAAGGTTTCTCTGTTTTCTGTAATTCACAGGCAGAAGGTCGGGGGAATTGAATAACATCCCTTTCCTGATCCCCAAACACAGAGCCAGGTCTGCCACTACAGCTGTCCAAACATGGCACAGCCCATGTTGTACATCCACTAAGGCTCCTAACCCAGCCACTAACCTTCACATTCAGCAACACACATGTTGTGACTGCAATGAAGTGCCGTGAGCAGGCAAAATCATACCTCCTTCCTCGGTAGAGAGGGCGTCAGCGTGACGCGTGCTCACCCACACAGCTGTCTTTCCAGCACAGTCACATCAGCCTCCTGGGCAGCTCCTACATACTAATTTTGGCTTGGCATGATTTTAATAAAAATGAAGCATGACAGCAACCAGCAAGTGCTCCACCGCTGCTGCTATCCATACTAATGGTTCAGAAAAACACACGTGACATGTGCACACCACTCTGCTTTCACTCACATCACCTAAATAATTCTATCATCTGTGAGAAAGTGGTGCAGGCATCGAGGCTGCCATCAACAGTTGCTGCAGCAGCTGCCCAATTCCCCACCACACCGGGTGATGCTGCAGATACCCACTGGACATGGGAGACTGTTTCAAAGATTAAACATAAGACTTTGAGGTCTCATTGGCAAGAGGTGCTCTGCCACCTCCCTTCCCCACCAGTCATGGACACAGAATAAAACATCCCTGCTGGATCTTATCCTGCCACAGGTTTCACTTCCCCCTCCTTAAGCAGCTCTGTGACCACAGCTAAGCAAGGACAGAAATTGGAGTTCTTCCACCCAGGGGAACAGAAACCTAAAAAGGGAGGAGACCTTGTACCAGGTGGGCATTCCCCATCTGATGCCTCCAATCCCAAGCTGCTCCTCCAACTCCCCTCTCCCCAAAAACCACTGCACTTCAGTATTGGTGATGTGCAGCCTGCAGAGCTTCAGAAGTGCTAAATGAACAAAGACACGTTTTAGAAAAAAAACAAAACAAATAAAACCAAAACCCAAGATCCACACAACTGAGATTTAGCTGCATGAAATATCACTAAGAGTAAAGACAAAAGAGAACAAGGAACAAAGTCTATTTGTCCCTATTGATTCACGGTTTGTTATCCAGACCTTGCTATTATAAAGGGTCATGTTCACTCATTATTTAGCTTTCTCTTGTGCAAACCTCAACTACCACTTTACTCACACCTTTTCTCTCCTCGCTCTCCCAGAATATGACAGTGGGAAACACTCTCTGGCCAGCGCTGCCACACCGAGCTGAGGGACACGCATCCCAGGAGGCAGCAAAATCACTGCGTGATACCCTGGGAAGAGGCAAGTGCTGAGAAGCACGTCCATGTGCCTGGCTGCAGCTCCCAACAAAAGGAGCCTTTGTCCCCTGTGGCTTGTAGCCCGGCTGCGCCAGAATCAACAAGGATCGATTCCAGCAGCACTGGGAAACAGGATGGGGTAGGAAAGAATAGGCTGGGCTGCTCCTACCTTCCGTGCACCTCTGACTTGCACTGAGGGGGGCTGTACGTTGAAGGGACCTGGGCTTTTAAGAAGGGGGCAATCATAAAAACATTCAGGCACTTGCTAGGGGTGTGGAATCCGTCTTCTATAGACAGCTTCTATATACAAAGCATTCAGAAGTACTGCCACCTAACCACTTCCAGGTGAAAGATCTGATGGTCACAGTTTCCAGGGTGAAAGCATTTCCTGCAAGAAACAATAGGACTTTCCTTTCAGGTACATTCTCCAGAACAGATGGATAGAGCATCTCATCTACCTTCATTTCCAGAACAGAACTATTATGCTTAAGGGAATTAAAAGAAAATTTGCCTCTGACTGGAGAATTCCTTAGTACAGAGGAGTCTTTGGAGAGGCCACAGTTTCAGAAATACCAAGAACTTTCCCAACAAGTTTCCCACCCTCTTTCCTGCTTCTACAACACTGTCTCCTCTCCTCCTAACCCAATAATTTGAGTGGCCATACACTGATCAGGATTGAGAAATGAACCACAATTTAAAATAGTGATACACATCCCTCTAAAAGTAATCAGTAGTTTCTCATATCCAAGCCCGGCTCATAAGGGGTGGGGATGATTTTCTTAGCAGCAGTGCTTACTTACACCCTCTTACAAAGCATTGGTCCATTGTTTTCACTAAGTCACACCAACTGTGAGGGTGGATCTTTGGCTAAAGAACTAGATTCAGTGATGGGTTTGAACAGAATTGTGTATCATTTCTATGTGTCAAGTCCCCAAAAAGCATCACTAGCCAAGTTTGTGTTTCAGCAGAACTAAAAATTCACTCCCATTTCTAAAGAGGGAGGGAGAATCACAGTCAAGCCTTTTTCTTTTTCAAGATAAGCTGGTAAATTCTGGTCTTGGCATTTCAAAAAATATTTTTAAACTCTTCATTATACAAGGGAAATGCAGATAAGTCAGCCATGTTTTCAGACAAACTCATTCAAATTCAAAGTGTTTCAGGAATCAGTTTATTTACTGAAAACTTTGGCTTCTCTCACTAAGAGTAATTTCCAAATCTCAGTTTTTGCACACTTTTTATAATGCTTCAAGGCTTTACTGAGATTCAAGTGTTTTAAAAAAACAAAGTGTGAATCTCCCATTCTAAGCCACATACAAAATCCAAAATTATGGAGATAAATCTGTAATGGCAAAACTCCAAAGCACTCCTGTGTGCCCAGCTTCCCATTGAGCTACTCCACAGAAACAACATCCAGATTTGGGGCAGCCAAAATGGGTTGGATTATATACAAGAATGCATTAAATGCTCCCAGGCAAACAGGACAACTCATGGGAAAGCAAAACTAAGAATCCAGAGGTTTCACGGGCATCGGTATCTCAGTGCCATATCCACCAACTGCCTTTCATTAGGTATAATAAGTACCAGGAGTAACAGGTATCACTGAGCAGGACACGCACTTCTGGGTATCCTGGGTCCCTAATTCCATAAAACCACTCTAGAGCAAAGGGACTTGTACATTGCCCAAATCTCTAATTAAGCTTTCGGATAAGAGAAGAGCCAGTGCACCTTGATATGTTCTTTCCTCAGTAACAACCACAGCCCTATTATTAAACACAGGCCAGGATCAAAGAGGCAGCTTCATTCAGATTCTGGTCTGACTGCACAGCTGCCACAGGCAAAGGCTAAAGACCATGGGAAGAAAAATGACAGCAAGAAGGATCTAAACAACCAAATAGTTACTACTGTGGAATAACATGGATCCTGAAAAAGAAGTCTCAGCTTGGAAGAGAAAGGATTGCCTGTGTTTTGGTTGGTTTAGAATTAGAGGACAGAAGTTCCGAAGACTGAGTTGTTGTATGCGACAGCCTAAGTGTTTCCAAGAGTAGGAAAACATAGTCAAAGCAGGGGCACTTTTTCCAACAACATAAAGGGACTGGGAGCACAGCAACGTGACTAGGCTCCTCAGGCTTCCCTTGTATCTCCATGGGGAAAGCCCTTCTTGGTAGCTGCCTGATAAGGGCATCCAGGCTGTTAAGCACTTGGCAGAAAGCCAAGTGCAGTGATGTCTGGAGATTACTGTGTGGGATTGAAAGGAAAATGTAATTGGAAGGAGGAACTTTAATGATGTGCAGCTGATGCTATCAAGAAGTTAGTTTCTTTGCTAAGCAGATGAAAGAAGATAAATGCATGCATAATCAGAGCTGATCGCCAATATCCTGCAAAGCATAAGCATCCACCTGCAGCTATTCTTCCACATGCACCTGCTGGTGTGCATGAAATGCTAGGACATCTTCCTCCAAAACAAACACAGAACCTTCTTCTGTATCAAAACAAGTGCATCACGCAAAAGTGCTGGTACTGTGCCCCAGTGCACTGCAAGCACAAAACAAACATTTACTTTCTCATCTCAGACTCCAGAGCAGGGATATAAATAAGCCAAAGATACTTGCTGAAAGCCGGCAGCCTGTCCCTAACAATTTTCACCACCTAATAGATTTCTGCTACATACAGTGGACAGTCTTATCCACGCGATAACCGTGCTGTCAGGAGAGCAAGCTATGTGCGATGGCTTGTTGTATATATGCATGCAATTCAAAGATATATTTTTTTCCCACCACAACACAGAATCATTTCCTCTTTATCGCTTGCAGATGTCAGAATAAGACCTCTAGAGAACAAGTAACTTGCCCATGGCTATACAAGGAGTCTGAAACAGTGGTACGAAACAATCCTAAATTGCATGTAGGTCAATACTAAACACTAACCTTTATTACAGAAGGAATGGAGAAATTGTCACAGTTCCCCTCAAAACCAGGAAAAGCTGCACTGAAAAATTGCCTCTGTCACAGATGTTCTGTTTGGTTTTGTACAAATCGCGACGCCTTTCCATATCATTACCTTTTCTTTCTATGCTAGCGGGGCTAGTATTGTCACATAGTCCCTGAGGAAGCATGATAAAAATCAAGTGCATGATTTCACAACTCCTGAACGTTGTTCCTTACCATCACCAAGATCATTGTGTTATCAGTACACACTTGCAAGATAAGATTTCAGACAAATAGGCAAGCTCAGCTATTGCTGGAGGAGACAAAAATGTTGACTGTGCTCCTGGCTCTTTCAGCCTTCTAAGTCTCAAGAACTGAGTGATGGTGAAAGCAGGATGAAAAACTCTTTGTTTGCTTTTGCAACCTTGAGTCAGCTTTGCACAGACTGAACCTCAGCCACACAGGGTCTTCTCCTTCTGAAAAGCAAGGACATCAACTGTGCTGTAAAGACAGTGTAAAGGGTTGAAAAGAACATTTCCATATGGAAATTCTCAGACAAGTGAGGTTTACTGCTTGAAAGAGACAGGATTGAAGCATCCGGGATGCATAGATATTAGTCCTAGGATACACTAACACAGGTAAACACACAGCAGTTTCTTCCAAGCCTCTCACTTTTTGCCATCCAGGTGTCACTAGCTAGAACCAGAAGCCCAAAGAAATGAGTTGCATCAACCCAGCATGTCTGATGGACAAAGCACAAGGGCAGGGAAACTGTCCGATCTCACATCATCTCCTCCTCCTCTTCTCTCCCCCTACAACAGCAGCCACAGCTGACTTCAGCAAAGGATATTCTGACTTCAGCATTTTTCTTCTTTATACAAATGGCAAAAATCAATCCAAGCCATCCCTGAATGACAGTTAGAAGAAACACCAGAGAAAATGATCGCAGCAAACAGAAAGAGGAGCAAGGGATTTCAGTAAGGAAGCAGTAGAGCCAGCCAGCAAAGGCAGCAGAAAGCATTATACATGAATTTTCACCTCTCAGCTTTTCACTACAAAAAGAGATTCTGTTTTTATACATATTCTCCTCAAGTTTCAAGCTACCTGTTAACATCCCTGCTTATCCTGGCCACAGTTTCAGGAGAGCACACTAAAAAAAAAAAAAAAAATTTGGAAAAAAATAAATCTATTCAGGTTAGCACATGCGCATGGTGTTAGTAGAAGACCACATTGGGGACAATATTCTATGATTAAAAATATCATCAGAGGGTTAACTGCATTTGTAAAATTAAGGAAGGTGGTAGGGGGGGAAGAAATGAAGGAAGATTTTGTTTTATTGCTATACGCACCCTTTTCCATCTTTTAGACTTTATCATCCAGAGACTCCTTACAGGAGCCTCCACACCTCTCAGACCCCAGGTTTCCCCTTCACACATCTTCCCCAGCGGCTTCACCACAGAAAAGATCTTGAGAGGTGGGGGGCAGAACAGGAAAAAGAAGCGGAAGGACTTAGGCAAATACTCACAGCCCAGCTCTGATAAGCAGCCCTACAATAACAAACCAGAGCAACTGAACAATACACTCTGCCTGAACAGAGTTCATCCACTCCATCTTTTTTTGTTGTTGTTGTTGTTTGTTTTTTAATTTAAAGAAATAGAGACATTAGTCAAGTCCGATTTTACAATGTGCAAAGGAGCTGAGGTTTACATTAAAAAGACACATGCTGCAGATCCACTAACAGCTCAGGGGGGAACAGAGAAGGAAGCTCTGAAGGCCGCACATTCCAAGCACGACAAATTCACCTCTGAAAACAAGTACTTGTTTCATCTGATGAGGAACAAAAAATGCTTTGCTTTTTGTTCTCCACTCTATGAAACAAGGAATTAGTCATCCCTTGAAGAGGACACCTGGTTCCTCAGCACTGGGAGACCGAAAACACATGAATAGCTAGTTTTCTCTGTCCCCTTCAACCCTTGCCCCTACTCTTTCTGGCTAAAAATATCCATCAATGCTTTTTATATCCTTCCACATCTACAGCATGACTGGTTTCGGACCTGTGCCATCTCCAGGCTTGAAGAATGTGCAGCAGGGTGTGTCCCTCAACAGAGCCATCAGCTGTCCCTTTGCCTCCTGCTGCCTATCACTGGAGGTTGGCAGTCAGGTACTGCAGGCTCTCAAGAAGGACTATTTCCAAGGCCTGCCACTCTACTGTCCCATCCTGGTTTTCATTCACAGCCCCATTCATGATGGTGAAACTTTAACTCATCCAGGAAATCAACTTGTGTTACTGTTACTTTGCTGGACCAGGGGGCACATGTATCTGTGTCTCCAGGGCTTTGAGGACAGAGATGGTCAGCATTGCACATACAGCTCCTGCCAAGGTCAGCAGTGGCGTTAAGAGCCTGTTCAAGGGCAGAACAGAGTCCTTACAAACGCATACTCCAGAAAGACAAGGCAGACCATCACTCCCCAGGGATTTCTTTGGCAATCCCTTTCTTTCCTGTCCTTCTAAAGTACCACTTTTTTAGGTAAGGACTGGCACCAGGGCCACTTCCCCTGCAGAAAGTTTCATTTCCTCCTTCCCCTGGAAACCTCACTGCAGCCCTTGGTCTCTCCCGTTCCTCATTACCCAGTGTGCAGCTGGATCCTCTTCAGCTCCCCAAAACACATTTGTTACTTCTACACAATCAGATCTTCTCCTGTCACCAGAAGAACATTTCCATTCCATTCCTCAAACAGCTTCCACAGCTCCCAGCATACTGCTGTTCTCAAGTCAGCCACTGGACATCAAAAGGTTTCCTGTTGGCCAGGTCATTCTTTCATTCCTTCTGCCACACGGCCTCCTCCATCCACCACAGAGATGGGCAACTGCTCACCAACCCTGCCCACTGTGCAACATCTAACTGATTCCTGTTTATGATCCCACTGAGCAGGGCTCTACTCCTCTTACACCATGGGAGAGGGCTGGAACTAGAAAACACAGAGGTTTTAGAGCTAAACTGAGCTGCCAATATCTGGAGGGACAAAAGGATTTATTTTTTTTTTCCTCCACATTTTATTCCAGAAAACTTTACCTGAGTACCTCAAACACAACCACAACTGACTAGTGACAATTTTTATAACCCAACTTCCCATGCAAGCACCTTGCTACCTGCCTCCTCAAGCTCTTCAAGGCAAGAAAGTTCCCCCAGAGAAGTTTGTTTGGTTTACTTTTTCACAAGCAGGCTGCACTGTTCTTCATAACAAGTCCAACAACTCAAATTCACCTCCCGGGCACCTCTCCCTTCTTCCAATTACCCATCAACTCCCATTAATCCACTCTTCTGGATAATCACAGTAATGTTCTTTAAGCATATAACTATGACAGGACAAAGCTACTCTCTGGCTACAAGGTGCCTTAGAGGGCACGGTGACCCCACAGGTAATGTAATTGCGAATATTACACTCCAGAGCCTCCAAATAGTCCATTTATGGAGTCAGCTCCCCAGAAAAGGACGTGAGCACTGCAGAAAGGGCACTTCTGCTGAAAGATTTTACTGGCATACCAAAAGATATCTGGCTGAATAATAACTTACTGCAGTCCTGAATTGAAGAGTTCCCTCCCCCAGCCAAACTGGGGACCTTCTCACCTCATTTAAGAGTGACTTTGAATGAATCATTTATCCCCATGTGGAAGAAAATCATTTTGAGAAGTGCTAGCAGCATCATTTTCTCCTCCTTCCCCAGTAAGTCGTTCGGGTCATTGGCATCCATACTGTACTGCAGTGGTCAAAGTCGATACATTGAGATACCAAAGGAGAAGCCACACAGACACTTTACCATCACAACAGACTGTTCTTCTGAACATTAACTGCTCCCTGGAAGCACTCACCTTTGAGTGGGAACTGGGAAAAGAAAAAAAAAAAAAAAAAAAAAAAAAAAAAAAAAAAAAAAAAAAAGAGGCTTTGACACCTATTGCAGGAGAAACTAGATAGGCACAGTGTGAACCAGCAAAAAAGGAAAGCTGCTGTTAGCACCCATCAGATACCATGAAATTAAATTAAAGCTGCAAGGAACTGCAACATCATTTTGCTTTCTCTTCTGTCCCAGAATCAGTTAGATTTCATTAATCTGTGCAGCCGTAGCCTCACTCCTCATTCCCCTTTACGTGCAGTAAGTCACAGTCAGCTTACCATGCACATGAACGGGCTTGGGAGGGGGGAGCTTTTCACCCAAGCTCCCAGATTTACCATGAATTCAGTCAGAAGCCTGGCAATCAAGGGTGAAGATAAAGTTGGGTTTTTTTCCATTTGATAGTAACAACTGATTTTTGCTGCCACGTACTTTAAAACGAAACAAAATGAAATGGGGGCGATAGAAGAGCATTACTTGTTAAGGCAGGGAACTGACAGTAAGGTTGTGGTTACTTAAATACAGATAAAAATCTCTCAAGTGGCTTTCAGAAGTGGCCGAGATGTAGCACGAATCTTTTCAAAACTGTTCTCACACAACTAAAAGGCCAGTACAAGCAGAAGACAGGCCCAATACCACAGGAGAAAGAAAAAGGTAAAAAAAAGCCAGCCATGGAAAAAGGTATTAGTTTGATCAAAACTGAAATCTGAATAGAAGCAAAGATTGAACTTAAGAATCTGCATTTCTTATTGCAAGAGAAAGTTAACGTACCTTCCATATTTCTAATACCAGCTTGTAGGTCTGCAAGAAGAGAGCCATGCTGGCAATTTAGGAAAATACACAGTACAGCTCCAGGACACAAAACCTATTCTCCTCAAGGCAATTCTACAGCATGTTTATAAATCCCACACAAATAAATCCTCAGTTCTCCAGATGTTTTGCAAGTGTCATCTGTCACCACCTTTGCACATGGCAGATCAGTTAAGCAGAAAGATGCTCTAAACCACATGCTCAAACCAATCGTCTCTTCTCCTACAGAGGACACTTAGAAAAGGGACAACTCGGGCTGGTGAACTGGCTGGGGCCCCCAGTGTGCATATAGCAGTGACCCAAACCTTGATGTTCCAGGATTTGTTATATGAAGATTTAAACCCCTTGACTGTTTTCAATATTTTTAGGTTCTTTCCCCCTCCCTCACAGTTTTTACAGTTTAGCTTCTAGCATCATCCAAGCCTAAATTAAGTCATAATATGTCAGGAGTGGTATTGTGACAGACTATACAGAAAAGCCACTTCTCTTCTCACTGATATGACATCATAGTTTGGTCTTCACAGTCACACTCTGCTACGTTCACAGTCTTGCATGCAGTTCAGTGTCTGCCTACCCCCAGGCTATCCAAACACCTTCAAACCCAGGTTCCTTTTCAAAGGCTCCTGCTGCATTAACTGATTCAGTCTTGTTATGTTACGCCTATACCTCTCCCTCCTTTCTTTCAACAATTTTGCATTATGCCTGCCCTCTATGATAAGTACAATCCAGGCACTAAGCTTGTACTTTGGCATAAATTCAAGGGTTGGTTCTCAGCTAAAACCAACAGTATACAAGAAACTGAAACACGAATTACTTTTTGCTTTTTATTTCCTTACATATATCTATGTTCCCATCCCCAAACATGCAACTGACACATCATCTTCCCTCCAGGTCCAACTCACTGTGTCATTAAGTGAACTATTTTTTTTAAACCCCTTATGTAAATTCATGAGCTTGCCTTGCTCTGTGAATGTTTATTAGGAAAACATATTGGCTTTTATTTATCCTGTCCTTTGCTTGATAGATTTCAGCAGTTAAAATGAAAGCATGGATATCTGCCTTTCCTACCCTTTACTCTTCAGCCCCTTATTTATCTTTAAGAACACAGAACTGTCCTGCTTTTTCATCACCCAAGCTTCTGAGAACAAAAGCAAACCCTAGAAAATGTCATTTAGGCTTCACTGTCAATTTTTTCCTCATCTGTTTTATATCTTCCAGCAGGGAGTTTCAGTGAGTCAGAATATAAAGGAAAGAGCACATAAAATTAAGAAGTCAGGTGTCAGCTATAGTTAAAGCTGAGCTTGGAAAGAAGCCCCAGCCCCAACCCCAGCCCAACCACTATCCCACTGCCCCATGGTCCTGCTGATTCAGTCATTCTTGCATCAGGTCAAACCCGAGCTTATTTCCAACCTACTCTTACCTGAGGGCAGATCCTCTCTTGTGCATCCTGGATTGCTAGTCTTTCTCCTCTCCCTGTGTTTGTTGCTGCCTCGCTAGTCCCCCTCACCCAGAACTTACTATCAAATGTACCTATTTGTGAGAACAGGCCTGAAAGAAAAACAGGTCAAGCAGCACAATCAGAGAGAAGATGATGGGGCAGTAGCATGCAGAAAGGAGGAGAAAAGAAGCAGCTAGAGATGACACATCGCGGTGGCAGATGTGGTTTAAGAGCAACATGAAACTGCTGCCCCAGCTGAAGTGGCTGGATCAGTACCATCTATTAGTCTGATGAAGACAAGGTTTTATCCAGAGGCAAGCTGATAGAGACTCGCACAAAGTGCTACAGCAGCAGGTGCACAGGGCAGGAACAGGGCAGTGGTATAACTGTTCAGAAGTGGTGACTTTTTCCACCAGAACAAGCCCAGAGACAGGCACTTACCTTGACAAGTGTGAGAGATTAAGAATCTTAAGAGCTTAAGCCGAAGTTTTCAGACTTTGAATGCTTCAACCTTGACACCTTAAGCAGATGGCCTGATACCACAGGCGCTGAAAACTCACAGCTTCACCAGAAGACACACAGGCTCCACTAGGCTCATCTTGTCCATTCAGTCTTGGTTTGTAGAGTTTGGGGTACACAAGTTGCACAACTATCACTCTACCACATAACTGCCCAAGAGACAGAGCACTGAATGCTCAGTTGTTGGGTGTGCTGGTGCCACCAAGCCATCTTGGCCATATGCCATTGTATGCCTAATTCATGAACTTCTGGGCAATTTTTTTCCCCTCTCATTTTGTCTAAAGGCAGGTAAAAACACTGAATTCCCTACAGTTCCTGCTTTTCAGCAAATCAGAGACTGGGGAAAATATCTGCCAGCACCCTGAAAAAAAAAAAAATCACAGAATAAGGGAATTGTCAGAGTTGGAAGGGACCTCTAGAGATAATCTAGTCCAACTCCCCTGCCAAAGCAGGATTGCCCAGATCACATTACTCAGGACAGCATCCAGGTGGGTCTTGAAAATCTCCAGAGAAGGGGACTCTACAACCTCCCTGGTCAGCCTGTTCCAGTGCTCTGTCACCCTCACTGTAAAGAAGTTTTTTCTCATATTTCAATGGAGCTTCTTATGTTCCAGCTTGTGCCCATTGCCCCTCATTCTGTCACTGGGAATCACTGAAAAGAGTCCATTCTCCATCCCTCTTCAACCCACCTTGTAGATATTTAAATAAAGCAGTAGGAAACGTCAAACAGTCTCCAAGAAAGCAGGTAAATTTCCACCCTGCTTTGTGTCTGTCCCAGCCTTAAACAGATACTACATCAGAGACCAAAAAAAAGTGGGCACAACTGTAGAGCTGGGTAGTAGCTACATCGTAGCTCTATAGTTAATAAGGTCAAATGGCATCACTTAATTCTGCTGGCATCAATGTGACATTCCAGGCAACAGGACTTCAGCGACATCAATGGTTATTACTTGGGTAGGCATTTAACATAGCTTAATTAAACCCTATCTATAGCCAACAGTAACACTAGTAAGAGGAATCGATAGCATAAATAGGACTGTTTGCACAAATCCCCCTTCTCAAGTCCTCCACCTCCTCCCCTGCAACACTCATTTTAAACACTGATACATTTGGAAGAAGTATTTTTATTTTTATGCAGGCCCTAATGCAAAATGAAGCAACCAAATTAGGAAAAAAAACACAAAAGGCATTTGGGGTCATGCCTGAGCTGGAGAAAGAGATGAAGGAGCAGGTGTATGCTAGGAGCCAGAGGAGCTCTTATAAGGCAGAACGATGTGAGAGGGTAAGAAGGGACAGGCTGAATGAAGAGCCCTTAAGAGGTTAGGAAAGCTGCTGTATGGGTTCACGACCACCTTGATGATCAAGGACGGGAGTTTCTCAAATGCAGGACAGATCTGGGACACGTAACATGCATGATGGGGCAAAGGCAAAGACACAGACATTTGGAGCAGCTGCTGAGACTCCTTGAGTCAGAGGGTGATAGCCACAAGGGATGAGACATGGGGAAAAGGTTAGGGAATGGTGCCCTACACCATTGGGCCAGGTCAGGTTACAGAGCATGGTTTATCCCATCAAAGTGGGAACATACAGAGCAACACAGATGATCAGTTCTTGTTGGTTCTTCCCAAGTAGCTTTACAGCTGTTTTTCCTTTCCACCTGAAGAGGACTGCCTCTGCTCCAGAAGAGCTGAAGGAAGAGTAACAGCAAATTGGAGAGCTGGGCTTGATGGGCCAAGTTCTTCTGCTCTGAATGGGTGTGAGCCCACTAGGTTCTTTGACAGAATACTTGCTGAGAATCTGGGCCACGCTATCCTTGGAGGAAAAGCAGCACCACGCACTCCCCAATGAGCCTCCTCAAAAATTAAGGCCTGGAGACTTAGGACTGAGAGCTTAGAAGATGTTCCAGCTAAAACCATCCCAGCTCCAAGTCAATCACCTTCATCCAGGATGGCAACACAGTTCTTCCAACCTACTGAATCCATAGCCTCATCATAAGGGCACCCTTCCTTCCAGAATTATTTATGTTTACCAAGAGTCAGGGAAGAAAGAGAGCAAAAGCCTCCAGCTTGGCAAAAAGTTGTAGTCTAGCATCTACCCATCCACAGACAAGTTCCAGACCATGAGAAATTTCACGTAGCTTACCGCTACAGGGCTCCACAATCAGCAGATCATCACCCCTCTGACTTTCTCTGACACTCCACCACCACACCACAGTCTCTGAACTCCTTCCAGCTCAGCACATACAAGCGCTCTTCCTCTTGAAAAAGAGACTGGCTTTCTTTCCAATTTCTTCAGCTTATGTATTTTCATAAAAATTTCCTTGTTCAAAAATACCCTTGCCTGCAAAACCATCCTTATCAAACCTCTGCAAAAATATCTGAAAACCCTGTTAAGTCTTTTGGAACACAGAATTTTACTGAAACAGAAGTATCCTAATTATCTGAGACTGTCCAATATTTACATGGAATTGTTTCAGGACAGGGAATGGCCTTTTTTGGCAATACATAATACAATCATGCTGCAGATACCAACAAATAATCATACTGTCTATATGTATGATGAGGGAAACATTATCAGAGTGAGTACATTCTTTCAATGGCTCAAGTTTATTAACACACAGCTAGACTTGGCTTTTCTCAATGGCTGTTCAGTCTAAACAGACCAAAAAGATAAACATCTCTGGAATTCACATACTATAGAAGTCAGTTCAATACACAGAAGAATAGTCATTTCACTCTTCCACTGAGTAATCTGTATCTTAAGGAGTATTTCAATGCAAAATCCAAGTATATCTGAATTAATCTAAGGTTTTCCTGAGCACAGTTTCTCTCATAGAACCTGCCATCCTTCTCACCAGAATTTTCCCAAAATACATTTTCAAAGAAACCTTTGAAATACACCATCCCCTGCCACAATAACTCAAATCTTCTTTTTGGTCTCTTGCGTTAGAATCAACATTTTGAGCAGGGGAGTCACATTCCACCCACAGATGGAGGGGAAAGAAAGTATCTCCCCCAGACACCACTCAGTTGCCTGAAAACCCAAAATTAATGAGCTGAGCATTCAGATTCCAGGATAGGAATTCCCTGCATTTTTTAAATATGCTACTTTCCCATCAAGTTTTTGCCCCCTTTTCTCCCTACACAATGGCTGAGGAAGTGGAAACAGGAATAAGGTTGGTCTTTTCATGCTCAGATTCCTGGAGCTGACAGGATCAAAAGACTTACTATAACTTATAGGCATGGGTAACCAGGATTTCTGATAAGGAAAAAGACGCAGAGATCTACATTTTCTTCAAAAGTTAGTGTTTATACTTTATTCAGTGTACATTCATGTCTCACTGGCACCATGCCAAATAAATCCAATGGGAGATAATTGCTTATTCACTCTGCAAATAACCAAGTCAGAGCTCAGTTTGAAGGTAAGTCATGCATTATTGTTTCTGGCCTGATAAAATATGCAATCAAGCCAAGTAGCATGAAGTTTTAAAAAATAAAATACAAAAGAGTATAAACACTTTCAGTTGTGTTTTCAAACACTGTAGTTACTGTTTGATTGAAGTTTCCTTTCTGTCCCTGTTGGCAAACGAGCCTTGCAGTTCTGTCTAACACAGTTTCAAAGCAGAGTGTTAGCAATTGCCCAGTGAAAAATATTTGTACTTCAGCTCTATCAACCTCTAATCTCCCTCCTGAAAAGGTACCTTTGAAAAGAACTGAGAAAATAGCACGGCGCCTAATGCAAGTTTAACAAAAAGTTCTAAACCTACTTAAAATGCACAAACCAAACAGAATCAGTGAAGAATTACCAAAAAATAGACCATTTCAGAACAGGTCACCAGTTTTCTGAATCTGCATGTCAAATCCTTGCGGAGAGGACGGTAGTTCAGACTGATACATGCGTGTCATCCAGACATTAAATGCCACCACTGGTTTTCACTCAGGAATTAGTCCTAGTTAAGTTCTGCTTTCCTCCTTACTGTTAAAGTTTGCACTTTCCAGGCTCCTTAGTGGCCTATAATAAGAACAAATTGCCACCAGACTTCTCCTTTCTTCTAAAGAAAGTGACAAAAAGAAAGGCAATGCTGTCTGGCTCTTATGAGTCTCCTTACTGTGCCCCTCTGGAAATGCTGACTTTCAAAAACTTTAACCTGCCAGCCACAGTTCTGAGCAAAGTTTACTCCAGCACAGCTTAAGTAGTAGAAAAATCTGTGTTGTAAATATGTATTTGCAGAAGTATAAGCAAACACAGCACCTATTGCTCGATTCAAAAAGCTGCTTCATGGTGATTCTGTAAGACCTCTGACTAGGTCTGTGTAATGCCAAGCTCTTGCTTCCAAGTCTTCCTCAAAATATAACTAGTGTCCAAATACTTCCTGAATGCAAGCTCCCAATATTATCAAGGAGGAACTTAAAAAAAAAAAGAAAGGGGGGAGGGGGAGAAAGAGGGGAAGAGAGGAGGTAGAGGATTAATTAAACAACTATTTAACTATTCAACTATACAAGTTTCTATTCCTATTTACTAGGGCTGTTCCTTCAGATCACAGAGCCACAAACCTCAAGAGAGATACCTTCTGAGTAGCAGCTAAGAAGCAAAACTATGTAAGCAACCTGGCATAATAAAAGTGTAATCTAAAACAAACAAAAGTTTCATTGATCCTATTTTCTGCTATTAATTAGCCATCTCCTATTTTTCCCTAGGAATGAGGGACAAGACCCTGCAGTACTTGCCAGCTTTGTGAGGATCAAGAAGCTTCAGAGGCTAGGCAAGGCCAGGAGATGTTCCAATGGAAGCCTGAACTGTCTGAGGTCCATCACTCACTTGTATGCACCTGCTGAAAAAACACCTGCCAAATTCATTCACCGTTGCACCACTGCCAACAGTTCAGGCAATTCTCAGGGGTTCCTCGCTCCTGTTCTGACAGTGTTTAATAGTCAACTAATTCCATATTTAAAACTGATTTTAAATAGCAAGACAATGTAAATTACCAGCTTCTCTCTTCCAACACCTTCCTGTGAGAGATGCCCCCTTTTAGATAAAGGCAGTATGGATGTTAGAACGGCCCAGGTCTGCTGGCACTTATGCATTCAATATTGCAGGTGTTGGAAAGAGGTAAATACACAGTCCCTCAAGAGAAGGCTTAAACACAGGCTGACGTCAAAATGGACCTTGATGCTCTACTCCACCTGCCAGCAGCTCTCGGAGGAAGCATTATTCATATTTCGTATTGTTCCCATCTCGTTGTTCTGGGGTGGAGAATGCAGTCTCCTGGGTCAACATTAATAGAGTCTTATCCCACAGCAGAGGCAGCTGGCCTGCATGCCCCAGCTTTGCCAGACCACTTAGGAAGCCCTGCACGCTGAGCCATGGCAAGTTGAAGAAAGCAGGGCTACAAGTATGCTCTGCTTGGGCACATTGAGCCTACCTTCATGCTAATGTCAAGTTGTCATTACAGCACTTCTGGGAAGAGAGCCTGATCCCTGCATGTACAGGTAGACAGCCAGGACTGTAAGACGATCTTTGCAAAGCTGCAGAACTCACACAGAGCGCAGCTCAGGTGTCTGGTCACCACCACAAGAGTGGCAAAAAATAGCCACTCTAATGCCTGTCAACCTAAGACACCCTCTCATCACCAAAATTTCTAAAACCAGAGCTTTTTGTCCCAAGCAATGGGGTCTTGTGTCTCTGTCCAGAGAGTCAGGAACAAAGGAAAACTTGCATTATTCCCAAAGACCCTGGTCTGGGCAGACACTGAACACCTCAGGCTGCACACAGCTTTCCTGAATGGCTTGGCTACACCATGTCATTCACTAGTCACATGCCAAGAGCATTCGTGATGTTGCAAAATACACATCTGTACCTGCAAACACAAAACCTTGCTTAACAACTAGCATGCATGATGGAAAGAAAGGACAGACATGTTTGATGCCACCCTCTCCCTTGAAACAGGAGTTCTGTGACACTAAGTATCCTGCTTAAGGCCTCACCAAAAGTCTTTATTGACAAGAGATATTGTATATCCTGCTGTGACCTGATGTCACAAAAATTGCACTGAAGGGGACTAGCTGCAAGACTTATAGGGAAGATAAAGTGACCAGGAACAGGTCTAGGCATTTTCCAATGAGAAAAACCATCCAGCTGTGAGATTCTGCTTCTTAAAAGAAATCTGTCACCAACACCCAGACAGAGGGGCACCTTCAGCAGGGCACTGTAAGCACCCTGCCAATCAAACCATTCCATGGACAAGCAAACATGTGGAGCCTGGTTTCCTATTTCGCCTCCTCCCTGCCCCACGCAGATTATCTGATACCCAGTAACACAGTCTGAGCTCACACTGGAATCATCTGTCTTTATGTTAGGGGCATTAATTCAGATCTCCCTCCTCTATCCAGTGCCTGTTTTCCAGCAAACTTTAGGCACAAAGTACCTTTGAGTATCTATCCACCACTTACATCCTGCCTTACTGAGAAAGCAAGCTAGCAGAAATAAAGCAAGAAGCCCTTTCCTTGTCTTCTAGAAAATTCTCCAAGGAAAAAAAAAAAAAANNNNAAAAAAAAAAAAGAAGTTTCATGCCAGATCAGCAAGAGAACAACTCTTATAGTTCCTCAGGTGTTTTGTATGCCATGGCATTATTTCACTAGAACAGTTTGGTGGCAAAGTCAAGCAAAATACGTAGAAGCTCTGAAGATACAGTAGGGTCCCAAAGGAAAACCAGTAAGGAACTTCCCTCCTCCTGAGCAAGAAGATGTGATACTTTCTTCTCAATAAGAGGGCTTTCTGTATCCACCATGTTTTATATAAAGCCTCCCTCCTCATCCGCAGATCAGGCAGCCTCTGACAGCTGAATCCTGAAGACAGCTGTACTTAAACTTGATTTAAGGTTCATGGGTGCTGCTTACTGGTGTAGATTCCCACTTGCTTCAACAGGGCTTTCTTTCCAGTTGTTCCGACCTGCTGTGCTCCACCTATTGGAACATGTCTTATCAAGGGGGGAAAAAAGTCTTATCAGGACAAACACAAAATGCAAACCATGCCTTCTGCACACCCTGTTTCACCCAAATCACAGCCTCCTCATGTCCGCTAACGGGAAAGAAAAAAAGCCTTATGTTCTGAGAAAGGGAAAGTTCCTTTCTGGACACAGCCTGTGCTGCTACAATTGTTACACGAGATAATTTGAAAAAGCATTGGGCCATCAGGTCACAGCAGCCTGCCAAAAGCAGCCCTCCAACTTCCTTTTCAGGGTCAGCGTCCTTGGTTATTTCTCCTTGCTGGGCTGCAAATTCTTTAGGAAAGCCTTTGGTTTACTAGCACGTAAGTCTTTTTTTTTTTTTGTACTGTAGCAGGCAGGGAATAAGCATCAGCAAGCCTGGTTACCAACAACTATGGTCATACTGGCCCTGTGAGACTAGGAACACAGCCCAGCCACCTCAGACTGTGCAGCCAGAGAACAGAACTTTGCTCTGACAGAAGCTTTACTCAGATGTGAGTAAACATCGGTGACATAAACAAAGTAAGTCAAAAACAGAAAGCAGAAGTGACATCTTACGGCAACACAGCAAGTCAGTGGCAGACTGTACAACCTGAATGACACCCTCTAATGCAAAGGGATTTGTATGTTCAAATTGAATTTTGTCCCATCCTGGAATAAATCCTCCCCCTTTGGTTGGGGACAGAGAAGGAGAAAAGGAGGTGCCTTGGTTTGTTGGTACCTCAGAGTGAAAACACACAAAAAAAAAAATAATAGGAGAGTCTATTCGTGTCACAGAACACAGACTTCTCATTTTGCCCAGCTTTGTCACAAAAAGAGAGCAAAAGACCACCAGTCCCACAGCACAGGAACTTCCCATGCTCAGTTGAAGTCTAGAAGAGGAAAAAAAGGGAAAAGTAAGTTCATCCCTTTCTACTCTCCGCACACAAAAAAAAAGCTCCTGAAGAAAAACCTCTCTTTCCAATGACAACTTTACAATTCATCTCCTCAGACATGCCTATTAATCTGTATGTAATTTAAGTCCTCGGCTGGCACTCATGCAGCCAATACCCTCTTTCCAGTCTGAACCTCTGCCTGACCTGCTAGAGGAAAGCAAAGAGCTTGATCCTGTGACAAGGACCATCACTGCCAGTTGACTGACAAAACCCTAATTCATTTGCTCCCTGAACTCAGCTCGCTCCTGGACCCTCGCAAAGGAGTTACCCTCACAACAGGACTGCATCAAGTCGCTGAGGCACTGTTTTAATCTGCTCAAAGCAGAAGCATGTGCAGACTGACACATCCAGAAACGGGACACTCTTTGAGCAAAACAAGAACAGGGAGATTTTAAAAAGATTCAGAAGCATATGACAAAAATTGAGCACCCAGCAGAAACATAAAATGTAACTGAGATTACAGACAAAGAAAACAGACATC
Organism: Thinocorus orbignyianus; assembly: GCA_013400375.1. Taxonomy (NCBI): domain Eukaryota; kingdom Metazoa; phylum Chordata; class Aves; order Ciconiiformes; family Thinocoridae; genus Thinocorus; species Thinocorus orbignyianus. Next base: position 1,576,700 of record VXBW01005695.1, read on the forward strand.
AAATCCTTACTGGCAAAGTTTAAAAGTGCTTGCAAACACTAGGCTACCTCCAAAACACCATGACATTGGAGCCATTACAACTTTACTCCATTTTAAGAAGTTTAGAATTATGAAAGGCTCGGAACTCGACATCTTGATCTGGAAACCCTTCAGCTAACTACAGAATGAACACAGTGTGACTTCCAGCCTAAACCTCCAAATTGTTGACTGCAAAGGATGATATAAGAGTTAGCAACAGTTGCATAGGTCCTTTCTGCTAGGTACATTCCTCTGGACAGAGCCATCAACTTATTTGACACATTTCACCAAACAATGGGCAAATTATTGCCAAGCATTGTACTTGAGGGTATGTTTGAATAGAGAGAGAGGTTAAAAGGGTGCACAGCCCATTTGCAAACAGCACAGTCAACCATTCTGTCCCATATTTCCTGTGGAATCGAGAAAGTGTCTTCCAAAAATAGCCAATAGTTTTGCTGAAAGGCTCAAAACAAACAGTACTTCTGAAGGAATATCTTACATACTTTACATAATAACCATCTCAGAAGGGAATAGAAGGATATGTACAGTGTTTCAGTGTGAATTTGGCATTGAACAAAAAGCCATCATTCTTTGCTTAACACAAGGCTTAAATTCACCATGAAGGAAATTGCTGAAGTCAGAGCCTCAGGGTTCAAGTTGGGAGGGAGATACCACTCTGAAGGAAGAATTTTTATCCTAGATTCAAATCTAAAGACGATATGTAAAAGGAACGCTGTCAGCTTGTTTAAGCCTCAAATTATACTCGCCTCAAAAAGGAAAGTTCAACACCATTCAGCATCCCTTCACCAAAATCTAATACATTTTTGAGTGCTTGGTCTGTTGTGTAACCAGATCTGCCTCTGCACACTTCTGCTTATTACTGAAAAACAAAGTATTTTTTAAACACCTGGTCCTTATCTCCCAGCACATAGTTTACCCTTCCTGCTACACATAGTGTCACATAACAGTTTAAAACAAAATACCACAAGACCAGCATCAGTATAGGGCCATAACCACTGGTGCCTCCCTCTTCACTTCGTATTCAGCTCTCTTTCCTCGTGAACTGAAAGTTCATACGCTTGCCTTGGTGAAAGATCTGTCTCTTGGAGACAAGGGTAAAACACCTAACGCTCCACAAAAGAGGAGCTGCTAGAGATGAAGCTGCAGCAATGTGAAGAGACCAGTCAGACAATGCAGCAGGCAATGCCATTTTTTATTTTTTGAGAGCCCAGAGAGCAAAAACGTTTCATTTGTGTTAGAGTGCCAACAGCTGAAGGGCCTAGAATTTGTGTAAAGTTATTAAGCAAGTGCTTTAGGTTTTGTTTTCCTTTTCTGCTTAGAGGGAAAAGGAGCTGTGCTTTTTCCTGTGTAAAGAGACAAACAACTGATTTCAGATCTTGCAAATTACCTGCAACACACAGCTAAATTCTCAATTGTTGTTCCCACAACCCCAGCCACCATCAGGGAATACGTAAGGAAGTGAATTGGACTGCTAGTTGAGAGGAATTTGTGGAAAACTCTCCCTTGGAAAATAACCTGTGTGTATTCAGATAAGAAGCCGGGGAAGGGCCTGGCAAGCCACCCTTGGCTCCAAACTGCACCAATGAACACAATAACTTCATCAGCAGACCAGGAGCTCAGCCTTCACCACCAGCCTTAATAATAACTATTAATATGGTTGCCATCTGGTGGCTAACACAAAATTAATTTAGCATCTACAATAAATTTGGGTAGAGCAGATACCAAGAGATAGATTCCCTGCAACTGCAATGGGGGAAAAATCCCACAGATGTGGCCATGCTCACTTTCGTAAACAGCGAAGCCAGCATCTTGTTACTGCAGCCACTTCCATAATGGATCTGTTATTTTTCCCAAGCAGCCAGGCCAGTTCAAAGCACGCTTCTAGTCTCAGTAAATGAGCTTAAAGTAGTGGAAGCAGCACATGCAGTGTTAGGCCCAACAGGTTTGGGTTGCCATTCTGACCCAGCAGCATTTTGTAACAGCGTCAGCAGTTGATACAAGGCTCAGGCCAGCACTGCATCCAATCCCAAACCTCCTCGATTAAATCTAGCTGCTAAAGATAACTCCCAGGGAACAAGAGCAGCAGTGGGCAGATCACCCTCCCTCCCTGGAAGATGCACCAGTCCTTATTCAGTCAATGTCATCCCACAGCAAATCACTGAAAACCAAGATGAGCGTGCCTGAGATAAAAGCAGCTGATCAATGTCCCTGCGTAAAACATCTGATAATCCCTACACAGAGCAGGCATCTGGCTTCAGATGCAGCATGCCAGAGAGATGAACATGAAAAGTATCCCTTGCATATTCCTGGCACCTTTTGCTAGCACGGGGGTGGGTGGAGAGCAGCGAAAGGGCTCCCGGGATTCAAAAAAACAGCCCTCCCTCAGCAGGCACCGGCAGGATCTTCAAAGGCAGTATGGTTTTTGCCTTCCCACCACCCCACAACCTGGAGTTCAAGGTCAGAAAAGCAAGCAGTGATTACCAAAAGCTGTGCTGCTAGAAGACAGGGAAGAGAGTGCCCATATCTCCTTTCTCATCACTGTCTTTGAGGTTACGTGTGCAGGGCTATCGCAAAGCGCCCTACGGCTCTTGGAACTGCCGCATAAAGCGCAGCCTAAATACGCTAAAAAAGACGGTCGCCTCCTGGTGAAACAATAAGCATCTACACATTAATAAAAAGAAAAGAAAAAAAAAGGAAAAAAAACCACAACGTGAGCCGCTCTCTCCTCCCTCCCGTCTCCCAGCTGAATCCGATGCCATGTTTCTGCTTCTCCTGAGCGGGCGGATGGAAAACCCTTAGGAGCTCACAACGACGCTATTTCGCATTTTTTTGGGTTGCGGAGGGGCCCTAAACCTGCAGGCGAAGACAGCTACCACCACCACCACATACATCACTGCTTCAAGGAGGGGTGTCATCCCCGGTGCCACCACCACATCTCTGCCTTGAGGTGGGGTGTCATCCCCGGTACCCACCACCACGAGGGGGCTGGGAAGGCGGCAGTAGAGCAGCCCACCCTCCTTCCCCTTGTCCCCTTTTACCTTCTCCTGCGCTCGGGTCAGCTTCTTCTGAACGTTACTGGCGATCTTCCCGGCGGTCACCCCTTTGCTACCCAGCTCGGCCATCTTGCCTTCTCTTTCTTTCTTTTTTTTT
>VXBW01005695.1:1579914-1617306 GCA_013400375.1 Thinocorus orbignyianus
TTAACGGGCGTCTGGCGAACGGGCAGGCGATCGCCCCGTTCGCCACCGCCTCCCCGCCGGCCGCCTTTTAAAGGGACAGCGCAAACCACCCAACACACACCCCCCGCCCCCCACCTCCCCCGCGTCTCCTTAAAGGGACCGCGCGTCGCCCCGGGAGGTGGCAGCAGCGACGCGGCCGGGCATCTGGGGTGCCGAGGGAGGGATGCTGGTGGTAAACGGGGGGTCAAAAAGTGAGGGAAGGTGTTTCCCCAGCTTTTCCCTCTGGGCCAGGCTGGGTGGGCAAAAGCTAGGCAATTACGGCAAGGAGGGAGGTGTTAGCGAGTCAACCCCCGTGATTTCAAAAAGCAAGCTGAAATTTCAGATTTCATCCTTTAAGGCACCAATCTATGAATACCTTCACCTCTGCACTGTCTCTTTGCAAACTGGAATCGTCAACTGACCAGTTCTCTTCACAGAAACATCTGGGTAGGCAATTAGTTAATGTTTATACAGAACTTTCAATGTGCTGTGGTAGAGGCTTTTTACATGTTGGGTTTTTTTTTCAGAGGGAGGGTTGCATGAGGATTTGGATTCACCATGGCCGCACATGACGGTTGTTCCAGTTCAGGAGTGATAGTGACAGTGGAGTGAGGGGCTTTGTGTGTCACAGAATCACAGAATTTTCATGGTTGGAAGGGACCACTGAGACTCTCTCTCAGGAAGTGTAGTGGTAGGACAAGGGGTAGTGGTTTTAAATTGGAAGAAGGGAAATTTAGATTGGATACTAGGAAGAAATTCTTTCCCGTGAGGGTGGTGAGGCACTGGAACAGGTTGCCCAGAGAAGTTGTGGATGCCCCATCCCTGGAAGCGTTCAAGGCCAGGCTGGATGAGGCTTTGAGCAACCTGCTGTAGTGAGAGGTGTCCCTGCCAATGGCAGAGGGGTTGGAACTCAATGATCTTTAAGGTCCCTTCCAACTCTAACCATTCTATGATTCTATGATCATCAAGTCCAACCATACACTCACAAAACTAAAAAACAACACCACACACACCCCACAAAAAACCCGAACCCCACAAAACAAATCACCCAACCCCCTTCTCAGCCTGAAGTGCCACATCTACACGTTTCTTAAATACCTTCAGGGATGGTGACTCCACCACCTCCCTGGGCAGGCCTTTCCAGTGCCTGACCACCCTCTCAGTGAAGTAATTCTTCCTGATATCTAACCTAAACCTCCCCTGCCGCAGCTTCAGACCATTTCCTCTGGTCCTCTCATTATTCACCTGAGAGAAGAGGCCAGCACCCACCGCTCTACAACCTCCTTTCAGGTAGCTGTCCCCACTGCAGAAGACATTGCAGTGACAGAGCATTTACCAGAAGAAAAACAACCATGACTGCATGGAGTGTTTTACAGGTCTATCTTACCCTGCATTCCTGCTGCCTTAGTCTGTATGATAGTATTTTTCAGCTGTAAATCAACTGCTTTTTGGTGTTGTTCCTCCTGGCCAGAGTATCTACCCTGCTCCTTGCCTGCCCCTGTCCCCTTTCAGTGATGCTGAACCTCCTGACTGTGTAACACTGCAGTTAAGCCACCATTTTCATCTCAACAGGGCTTTGGTCCTGCTTTGTAGACCTACTGTGCAAATACCTTTCATGAACTTCTGCTCCTTTACAAGATAAGACAAAGTACTGCTTCCTGGAACACAGGAAGCCACCTCAGTGCTGTTATTCATATCCTAATACTGAGCCCCAAAGCTTCTGTCATTTCCACACACTAGGGCTCAGGCAGGTGGTGGAAAAGCTTCCTGCACAGCTTGCTTTTGCACAGTCTTTTGGGGGAGCTTACATCTGTGCACATCTGAGCTCTGTGCACACAGCACTCAGTACAGTGACAACCAAGATTCTGCAGACAAATTCACAGAATCACAGAATTTTCATGGTTGGAAGGGACTTCTGAGATCATCGAGTTCAACCATACACACACCAAAAAACCCCAAATAGAACAAAAAAAAAAACAAACAAACAAACAAACAAACAAAAAAAAACACACCAAACCCAAAAACAAAACAAAAAAAACCCAACCCAAAACCCCAAAAAACTGAACCCCACAAAACAAATCACGCAACTGAACAATCTTGGCCACTAGAGCACACCCTGAAGTGCCACATCTACACCTCCTTGGGCAGGCCGTTCCTGTGCCTGACCACCCTTTCAGTGAAGTAATTCTTCCTGATAACTAATCTAATCTAAACCTCCTCTGCTGCAACTTTGGACCATTTCCTCTAGTCCTATCCCTATTCATATTATTATTATTCAGATATTTAAGAAACTTGTATTTGCCTTGGTTGAAGATGGAGACCTGCATCTCTTACGGGTATTTTAGTTAAGAGATGGTACCAAAACTTACCTGTTTTCCAAGACAATTTCACACAGTCTTTACTTTGCTAGATGAAGGCTGGCTGTTATTTGCAGTTTCACACACACAGGGAGCAGTGTAGCACTGGATATCGCAATCTAAAGAAAAATGTTGAAGGTGATTACTTGAGAGAGCTAGGCCAGATTTTTCATCTTCTATTTCATTTATCATTTCCTATTTCTGCTTCAGAACTATTTCTGTTCATTCAGAACTCGGAATAAAAACAATTGTCTTGCCAGAGCCCTTAGAAACTGTGGGCAGAGAACATGTCAACACCTCTTTGTGAGGCTGTATGAGATTGTGCCTCTACATTTCTTGCCTGTTATGACAATGGCTTTTATTTTTATGACAAAACCCCTCATTCAGAAACCAGTTTAAATCCATGCTGTACTTCAGTTATGTTAGTAGACATGCTATTCCTATTTAATAAAATATTTGGGTGTGTGCTTCAGTTGTATCTGAGAAAAGTGCAGTGATACAAGACACGTTCAGACTCCAGCGTGTGCATGTCTGCAATGCCACACTGTATAGCAAACTGCAATTTTATTCAGTTCCTTTCTGGCTTTACATTTAGTATTCAAATTTCTAGGTGCTTTTCTGTAGACACACAGCTGTGTCTCTGTCCCATTATTTCAGCTTTACTAGGTATTACATTTCTTCTTCAGTATCATCTGTGTTTTTCACCATCTCACTGCTCAGTATGATCTGGAAACATAATTAATATCCCACTTTCTTTGTCCTTTACTTCCCAACTCCTCCTCCTTAGCTGAGCTTTTAGGAGTGAGAGAGACATGTGGTTAAACGTTTGTAACATCACGTTTAAAAGAGCAGATGTTTCAGGGTCAGAACACATTCCTCTCCAACCTACCTCATATATTTGCTTCTCCCGCTTAGGTCTTTTCTTCAGTGAAACTGGTTTTGAAGGGATTTTTGACTGATTACGTCCTTTCAAGGGAAAAGCAAATTGCTGTGGCACATGAGCTGAAAAGAGAGTCCATGGCAAACATCAGACAATTGTGAGACAAAAGCAACCAGACACACACGTTCACCACAATGAAAAATGATGACAAACCGTGTACATTTTAACAGCTGGGATTAGCAGTAGGCATCCACCTCTCAGCATGAGTCATTTCCCAGTTATTTCTGTGCTTGATTGGATCAGCACCAAGGCTGCATAGCATTTGTGGGGCTCCAGGTGTGTCACAAAAGGCAATCCCCTGGCAGGACCCAGAGAACATCACATACCATGAGTGGTTACACATTTGAATGAACATATAAGCCCCCTTATTGGGTTGCTGCTTTATGGAGTGGAGAGGTTTGAGTGTTACACCTACCCACCATTGTTCTGATCTCAAGTTTACAGTTTTTTACAATCTTGAAAAGGTAAATAATTACCTATGTCAACAGGACTGCACATAGTAATAAACATAAAGGCTAGCAACTTAATGCCTGTGTTCATTTGTGCTTTATGTCATTGTGAGGCAGAGCTACCTAACCTTTTAGAAGCCATTAGTGACAGATTCTGCACAACTGGAGTAAACACAAATATAACTTGGTGTTTATACCCATCTCCTGCAGTCAGATTCATTAGGTCCAATATGTGTGTGCCTGTATCATTTATTGTAACCCTAGGACACTTCATTTCACCTAACTGTAACCAGCTAAACACATCTACCTTCATTTAAGCTGAGTCACCTAGGCTCCTTTTATAGTCAAAAGAGATAAAACAGTACCTCCAAAGGATGATAAAAGGTAAAACAGCTTCTAGAAACATCTCCCTTCCCCCTTAGCTACAGAAGAAGATTAGATGAATCGCTTAAAGAGCTGAAGATAAGAGAACCAGGTGGGTTATGAAACCCACCTGTAGCCCATCTCCCTGGTGACAGCATGATCCACTTACGCACTTCCTAGGGAAGAAGCCAGGCTGTGGAGCACAACAGCACAAATGCACGTTTAGTGGGTACACATCTATTATTGCTTTTTTACTGCTTTCTCACTAGATTAATACTCTAGTCAATAATGCCGATGTTAGGTCTCAGTCTCATAACTGCATTTTACTTCTCAGTTGTCTCATTAAAGAGAGATGAACTGCTCACCTGTTTACAATTAAGCACATGCTTAAGTGCTTGCTGTGTTGGAATCTATTACTTGGTAGTGTCGATACAATTTATTCCCTTCATCGTACAAATTGTTGTTACATCTCTATTTTTTTTAATTATTATTCCTGTTTTGCCAAGTTTGTCCATCTGGGAGCAGGATGTTTTCTTCATGATTTCTAATTTAAATTGGTATAAAATTTTATTTTTTAAAGAGTAATTTCAGCAATATGTTCATTAACATATCTTTATTTTTTCTGACTGGGAGCTTTTAATTGTAGCTGGTGTGTTTAAAGCTACAAGCTAATCAAAATTTATCTGCTTCCCTACCACTGGTGGCAAAAGCTTTCATGTATAATCCAATTCATTTAAATAAAAAAAACCTTTAAAATTACAATAGTAGTGGTTCTACCATTCATGGAAACAGAAGTATATATTGTCTTTTCCAGTTATGAAGATGACTAAAACTCGGTAAAACTGATTTTTGTTTCTTTTCAGTAGAGTTCTGATTTCAAGTTTATAATTACGGGGGGGGGTGGTTTAAAATATTTAGTAGATCTCCATTGGTTTAAGATGTTTACTGTAAATATAAAGATATCATTATTGAATTCTTAAAATGTTTATAGTCATACTAAATAATATTATTTTCATTAAATTATTCCAAGAACTCTAAAGCCCTTCTCCACAAGTACTAACATCATGCAAGATGGTCTATTTCAGTTATGATTTCTTGTTTGTAATCAAAGCTGAGGTTCACATTTTAAACAACCCTAAAGCCTCTGGTTGCTCAGATCCATAGTCTTGTTCCGGCACTAACTCCAGCCATAACACTTCAAGTCAGTTGGCCTCAGTAACTGTCAGCACCACTCCCTTGCTTTAGTGATGTCAGTTGAAGGATTAATTTAGAACAGCAAATCCAACACCTTGAAAACAATGAATTACACAAAATCTGCTATGTAGCAAAATCTAATCGACTTCTGACTCGAATTTTGCTTGCCTTAGACAGCCTGCTCGCTTTCTTCTTTACGTGGCAGCTCATACACTCCTATGGGAGAACGTTCAGGAAGAGTTTGCAAGGGTGAGTTCTACCTCTCCTTTCAACCTGATAACATTATCAAGGGTAATCCAGACATCAGTTTCACAATTACCTGTTTTGCCTTAGCATTCCTTCCTAACTGACTGTATTCTCATGGAAACTCTCCCTTCGTTCTCCCGCAGAAAGGTGCTGGGAAGGATTAGGAAGTTTCTGCAGCAGGTAGAAAAGCAATAGGTAAAACCTTGCTCATTATGCATTCTGTTCCTTAAAACAAAAGCAAGATGAAAGGACTTGGTTTAGAAATAGTGTCTAGAAGGTGTTCTCCCCCACACCTCACAAACTCACAACTTCTGTTCAATCTCTTCACTACCTTGTTACAAGGAGCCGTAGATGATACCTAACTGACTCTTCTCACGTACCAAACGCAAAAAATACCTAATATCATAGCCCAGGGAAGGCTCCAGAGCTGAGAGCTTTGCTAGTCTAGTTCAGGAAGACTCCCTCACCCAGAAAGGGGGAAAAGGCAGGGAACAAAATAGCATTAAAACTTTGTCGCGTATCTCACTGAGGACTGTCCCTTGATTGCAACTTTCCTTGAATTCCTGGTAACTATGTGGTGTTCATGATATATATTACTAGGATCTTAAATGTTGGCAGATTTTTGACTGAATTTCAAATGTTTTCTCCACCCATGTGCCATTTCAGATTCTCTATCCAGTTGCATGTAGCTATTTCCTGTTTTCTGCCCGTGGGGTTTTGGCCACCAAAAACTCATTTTAGGCCCTGGATTTGCAGCAGATAAGTAACCCTTCACTAATAAACGAAGTGAGTAAAGAATGGGAAGGTCTGTAAGCTTCGCACAAATAGACTTCCGAGAAGCTTACCAAAATGTCTGTGTGCCCCATCATACAGGAAAAGAAGGGATTTGGCACATATAAAGCAATTTTTTTTAGTTTTTCATTAACATCAGTCAACAAGGGAGTGGGTAAGTGAATCATGTGCTTGCTTTGGAAATTATTATGAGAATTCTGGAGGCTTTCTACTATTTATTAAAATGGAAATTAATTATATACTCTGATAGATGAGCCAGTTTATCCCCATCTTACCTATGGTAGAACACATGGGCCATCTGGTGAAACCACACAAAGGGTATTGTACTAGCAGGATACCATATCAACAGTACAAAACATCAGTGAGATCCAGAAAATATTTTCTATAAAACATACCTCCACAAGGTTTCACACCGGTGAAAACCATACCAGGCAGATTTATGCAATGGTAACAGTTGTCCCAGTTGCAATGTCTTCCTCCTTGCTTCCCTTTACTCATATCCTCATTTCACTTCCTTGGTAACAAAGTTGAGTGACACATTCACTACACATTATTTACAAGAGTTATCTCACCTTCATTTACCGTGAGCTCACTATCACTTCAGATTTGTTCAGTTTTTAAAATTAAGCAACTCTTTGCTTTTGGTGTTTGGGATTTGATTTTTCAGAAAATGAGGATAGTAACTTCCCTACTTGGACTAGTGCAGTTTTCTGCATGTATTCAATACGCCATTACTATACAACCTGTTCTAATTAATAGTCACTGACATTTATGATAGTGCTTTCCTAGTTCTAGACCGCAACCGAACTCCAGAAAATACAGCAGACGTATGCAAAAATATGATTCTTACCTGTAACAACTCAGCCATTTCTACCAGCTTGGCTTTATCAACTCTGTTAAAGACTTTCATAAAGATTCCGTGAAAAACAGAGAAGACCTCAAAATAATTAAAGATCCACAGTAAGTAATTTGAAAGTTAACTGTATACCTTTCCCAAAAAACCACTCTTGAAGTCACTAGTTTTTATTAAAGGCAAAACAATACTAAAGTTTGCATTTCTAGCCAAAAAATCTGACATAGGAAAACAATGCTTCTGGATATTATAGGGACTTTAAGGAATTTTTCAAACTATCCATGTGCTGTCACTATTCTTGATACTGCTATGTGGTACACATGGAAGGAAATTTCTAGCGGAAAGAAAAGAACACATGCAAGAGAATTGAAGTAGATGTTTACTGTATGTAATCCTCCATGCATTGGAATAATTTCTATTACCTAGGTGCTAGCTGCATCACTCAAATATTCCACCTTTAAAATAATCTGGGTCAATGCATTGTGATAGCACATGCTTAGAAACCTGTGAATGAAGTGTAAACCATTCTGAAGGAAAAAAGCAGACAGTCCCATCAAAATGGGTTTTCATGTGAATAGCTCTTTCCAGCCTGGATTCTAAACTAAATTCTAAATACTTATGCTCAATTGCTGCGGATACTTAGCTGTTTTCAGCTTCGGTAAATTGCCGGTTTGCTTTTATTCATAGACAAATATTCGATCCATGACTGACAACAGAATACTACTGAAACTTAGAATTGAGGGTCATCTAGTTAAAATTGATGTATCTCTCTTCACAGATTATGTGACATTTTTACATGTCATGCAATGTGCTGACACCTTGGAGTGTCCCTGACAAATTTAGCAAAAAGCATTTACTGAGTCTTAAAGTAAGCTTCCTTGACAGTTGAATGAGTCACAGCCTTGTGTATACAGATATCAGGGTCATCAGCATGCTAGAAGGAAGAAAGATAAATGTCAAGCTAAATTTCTGGTTTGTTTCTCAAACTCTGTTTTGAAACAAGGCAACTCTAACAGATAAACCAACCAAACATCTTAAATTGTGAAATAACTTCTTAAAATGTCGCTGCACGAGCAATGGAATTGCATACTATTCCTACTACTTTGAAAGCCAAAGAACAAGTCTGGAAATGTTGCAGCATCTCAATGCCTTTACTAGAAATTTTGCAATACAGGGTATTCTCTCAAAACCCCACCTTTTGGAATCACATGAATAGGTTTCCAGACAGGAAGAAAACTTCAAAATCTGAATCCAAAAAACTCAAAACCAAAGAAGGGCAGGGAGAATTAAGCCACCACTTCAAAGCTGTCATTTATTTTAGGTAATTCGTGGTCACTTCTTTCCCTGCATACTTTGATGATAGTGACATTGAGTCATGAGCTAAGGGAAGACATGAGACGTGACACTTCTCTCTTGCATATGGAGGTAAAGATAAATTTAGTTTCTATATTGCAAAAATATGCTGCTTGGAAAACAACCAGAGAACCTCCTACTCTTCCCCACACTGCTCCTGGTGTGATGAATAGGAGCAGAAAGCCCTTTCCCTTGCACATGTGAGACACCAGTCCCTTCACTGTATGAAATCCTTAAATGTTTTTTTTTCTCTCCATTTATATCCTTTGATGCAGACATTTCCCATAGCTATCGTGGCTACAGACCTGGCAGTTTAAAAGAAGTGAGGATCTCTTTCCTGCCTAAGAGTGACAGGGGAATGTGGTCACAATCAGCATCACCCGTTTCGATATTTGGCAAAAACTTGGCAAAAACCAGCACAGTGATGAGAAAGTCATCACTGAGGAGAAAGAGCAGCACAAAATGAGGAGGCAGTCTCACAATTCCACATCCAGGCAGATATTTCACAGAACTTCAGCTGCCTGCTCCAAAACCAGTGCATGGTGCCAGACTAACCTCATTTAACCAGCTAATTCAAACTTCTTGTGCACACCCCTGGGCCAAATTTGTGAGCTAAACCTGCAAAGAGAGGAGCGAAAGATAAACTGCTTATTGCAAATACTTTATTTCAAGCAAACATCACAAAAATGTCTGTAGTTAAAAAAAAAAAAAAANTAAAATCTCAGTTAGGATCTGATCTTTTTGAATCCAAAGGATTTAATTCTTCCATATTCTAGCTCTGTGAATTGGAAGACACTGTTCCTCATATATTCCTGCTTCACTGAAGTCATTAGCATACTTATACCTCTAATGCTGCTGTCACACTACTGTGAGCAATACTAGATTTCATACCCACCAACAGGTGTGAGAAAGTAAGCCACTGCATACTGTAGCTACTCATATTTCGTTTCCAGAAACTGATAGCAAACAGAAACCCAAAAGGCAATTACTGTAAGAGAACAGTATTTTTGGTTTACATAATAACAGTCAGCTCCACCACAGCAAGACAAAGCAAACTGCCTGGATAAGAATAGTCTTGCACAGCATTATCCTCTGGGTTGATACATGCTGACAGATCTTCTGAGATCATACATTTTATAAAGGAAGACCATCCCTTCCTAGCATGCCAGTATGCTCCAGGTTTACCAGGACTTACATGGTAAACTGAGCAAGGCAAGCAATGCTCTGCACTGAGACAGAGCAACAAGTAGGTATGGGTCAGCTGCAAATCCTACCAATACTATCCCTGCTCACAGCCTCAAAGGGGTGTGATAACCCTAGAAACCACATAATTCTTTTCTCTTGAAATTACATATTCTCATTCTATATAAGAAGCTTTTTTCAGGAGGCGGCGTAAAAGGCGGCAACAGCTTGACCTTGCCATTAATGCAATGTTTCCTTGAGGTATTTAATTAATTATCCCATCCACAAAACTCACAGCAAACAAGTCTTCATCATATTATATAAATATCAGAAAAGATATATATAGAAACACACACAATTTTTGGTTTTTTTATGCCATATGGGATATAACTGTGCCGTAGATGTGTTTTGATAAAGCTAATCTGATTAGCAATACTCTTTTAAAAAAAATATTTTACAGGCTCCTGCTCGTTTACATGGAAGAGTGGAGACAGTTCTTTGGACATAACAAGAACTAGTCCCCCATTCCCTTGCAATTAGAGGTTCCCATAGGAATGTCCAGCTGATCAAGAAGAATATACTGAATAATGCTGTCTTTGGTATCTGTTTCTCTTGGCCTCTTGTTTACAAAACCTTTAGTCACTAAAAACCCCAATCAGAATCAAAGAAACCAACCAAGGAAAATACCTTCTAGTTAGCAGTTCTTTCTCCTTTTTCATTTGCCATCCTCCTAAAAAATACTCCATAAAAATGTTAAAGCACAATACAATAGGCTTCCTTGGTTTAGCCCTTCTTTACAAATCCCGGAGAAATAAATAACGGATTCTCATTTTTCCCCGGTCCCGAAGCTAAACATCGGTCTTTCAGTCAAATTGTCCAACTTCCAAATTATCAAGACTTATAAACTTTAGATGCCAAATAGGTGTCAATAATGAGTGAGGAACTGGAGGGTGATTCAACTTGTTGCATTATCTCAAAGACATCTAAAACCCAACAAACTCTTCTTTCCTATTTTTTTTCTAACACTAATGAATAGTATTTCAAGTGCGTAAAGTGAAGCAAAGGGGCCTAGGAAAGATATTCTCCACTGAGATATAGCTAATACAACAAAAATACCTTAGTAACCTGACCTAACCCATCATCTGGGAAACAAGATTATTCTCCGCCATACATTTTTCTGTAATTTAATTATACCTAAATTGCTTCTATGACAGAAACTTACTAACAGATCACTAGTTTCTCTGCCAGTAGAATGAGGGTACTGCGCTATTTGTATTCTTTTCTAGCCAAATAATCACATAAATTTCATTTGCTTTCTCCCTCTCCCAGAAGAACCTAATGGGCAGATAAGAACCTAAAGAGGTTCAACAAAAGCAAGTGTAGGGTCCTGCGCCTCGGGAGGAAGAATGCCAGACACCAGTTTAGGTCTGCCTGCACTTTCTGGTACTGATGCCTGTTTATCTTGCAAAACTAAGCTGACTAGTAACTAGTAAGTGATCATTTCTTGGATTAATTTGGTGCTTACATTCTGCCTGAGAAGAACTGTATGTTATTTCATGCAACTTCATCTGGAAATAACTGGTATTTGATAGAGTTATCATTATTATTACGCATTTATATTCTAGGAATTTGTGACAATAACATAAAAGAAGCATCTATAAATGTGACAGTGAAATATTGATTACCTTTTCAGGGGTATCTTAGATGAAGCTTTTTAACCAAGCCCTTCCAGATATGTATAAATAATTCCCCACATATCTCTTTGATTCTCTAATCAGTTAGCATTAATGCTTCCTTTTTCCATCTGGGATGAGACTGTCTCCGCAGTACATAGAACTCTTCAAGCAAATTCAAGTGATTAACACTGTCTGCATAAAGGAGAGAGACCTTCACAAACCGAGCTACTGAGAATAAAAAAGACTCCCCTCAACGTTTTTCTAATCTTCTCTTTGTCTACACCTGCAATTGTAAACCAGCGTAAGCACTGATTTGCCTAAAAAAGCAGACAGCTGATAACTAATTGCCAAAAGGAAACAAGCTGCTAATGTCAACATGGCTGAAATTCTATATTACCTAGGAATTTATCTGAGGAAAAGTTATTAAGTCTCCCATCTTACCAGTTTTCCTTAGACCCAGGTCAAAGATTTCTGTCATAAATTAGCACCTTTAATGTATATTATAGGTTTTTTACTTAATTGCATTCCTTAGTTTTCCGTGTTACAGTTTCTTTCACCCTAAATAAACAGACTTTTTAAGACTAGATTGTCCCATCCCTGGAGGTGTTCAAGGCCAGGCTGGATGGGGTTTTGAGCAACCTGGTCTAGTGGAAGGTGTCCCTGCCCATGGCTGGAGGGTTGGAATTCAAAGATCTTTAAGGTCCCTTCTAACTCTAACCATTCTGTGACTCCATAATCGTGATGTGTCAATGTCGATGTATTATATGTTTCTCCATCAACAGTTCCTTAGGCATGTTAGTCATGGTCTCTGTCTACAGTTCTTAGACATTTTCCATAAACACTTCAAAAAAACCAAACCAAAAAACATTTTCACATGTTGGCTTGCTCTCTAATTTTAAGAACATCAACATTTACTATTGGGCAAGATACCATATGACTCTATTTCTCAGACCACTGGTAACAGTTAATTGCTTCTGCATGGTTTTGGCGTTTTAATGTCTGTCCTAAATGTAATACTTTCATACGGCATCACTTTATCTCATATTATTATACCTTTTCCAGTTTGTGTCCCAGTATGCACTTTAAACCATACAAATCTCCCATAAATGCTAATATTCCGATAAATGATTAAAATAATATGTATCAAGGTCAGTTTGGTAATTGCCTATGTGCATACTCCTGGCTCATGACAATACAACTTTGCTTTAATATTCTTTATGGCAGGTTACTTGCATTATTCTGTATTTGTCAGGAGCTAAGAGTCCCCCTGAGCTTTCTGCAGTTCAGCTGACAGGAGGCAACCTAAAAGCAAATTCTTCTCTGCATTTGCAGACAAAGAAATTTAACCTACTTCAAATGTATCCCAAACAGCTACTGTTGCTTGCTAGTTTCTTGAAGTTGCCTGAGCAAGTTGCTTTCTGAAAAAAATAATGGTTGAGGAAAGTTGGGCATTTTCACAGCTCATGATC
The DNA here is from genome assembly GCA_013400375.1 of Thinocorus orbignyianus. Classification (NCBI taxonomy): domain Eukaryota; kingdom Metazoa; phylum Chordata; class Aves; order Ciconiiformes; family Thinocoridae; genus Thinocorus; species Thinocorus orbignyianus. Next base: position 1,592,807 of record VXBW01005695.1, read on the forward strand.
TGCATAGGGGAAAGCTTACAGCTTTTTGCCTTTAAGAAAAACATTTCGTTCATACTTCCAAATTTTTCCATTTTTCTCTCAAATATATAGAAAGAATGCAATCTGAACAATCTGCTCACACATTTCAGCTTCTGGTTTAGGCCCCAATTCTACATTTGACTGATCTGAAACAATAAAATAGTAAAAGAAGACCTTATCCTGAAACTTAACTGCAGCAAATATTCTTTTGCAGTTGTTTATCCCTTGATGCTTCCTTCCACATTCCCTGACTCCAGGCTTCCTTTTATCTGGGCAAAGCAGGCTGCTTCGATGAGTCTACCCTTCTATTTAACTGTTTCCCAACTAGATAAAGATTTGACAGCAAACAGTACGTTTCAAACACTGCCAAGATTGGCACAATACCCTTTAAATTGTGTCAACAGGTCTGCTGTTTACTGCAATGCAGGACTGAAATTTACGGTGCCAAATATCCCCCTCGACTATTTCCTGTCTTCTTCACTCTTATCTCACCTGGACTGTAATCTCTTCAGAGTAGGAACTGTCTTTATTTTGAATTTTGCATGATAACAGGTAGAGTGTCAAAGGTCAATGATTAACAAAGTCTGTTAAAGAGAAATCTCAGCGGGAGGTATACAGGACTGCAAAGGTTGGATTGTCTTTATGGAGGTCTGTGTGAAACTTTGGACACACTGTACTGCCACTCACTTGCAAATTCCCATTTTAAGCAAGTGAATGCCAGAGATGAGCACAAACCGAGGACATTTACACATGCAAGGGCTAAGCGTCCTTCTCAGACCAGTATAACAAAACTCCAATAACTTTAAGAAGCTATAGTCAGCCCATTGCTTTTAGCTATGTATTATTTTTTTTCTATCGATACACGATCACGGACTTTTACTAAGAAATGCTATAAAAGCAGCACCACCTTGTGGTACCACCGTCAGAGTACTGTTTTCGGTGGTCTTACAGAAACTTTAGAAACCGTAGGGGAAACTCTCTGATGAAATTATTTTTAAAATATCCATGTGACATCTACTGTTTTGTTTTGTTTTGTTTTTTAATCCAGCATGAACATGAATAAATAATATTTGCAAGCTCTGGGTATGCATCTATTTATTTCCTGTGTAAATACACTTTGAAAGGGAAAAGGGTATGTGAATGTGTGTATTAATTACAGAGGATAAAATAGTTTTCTTTTTGTGTGTGTGCATAGATATATATATACAGCAAAGAGCTACAAAGATGATTGGGGGCCTCTTTATGAGGAAAGGCTGAGGGACTTGGGTTTTTTTAGTCTGGAGAAGACTGAGGGGGCATCTGATCAATATCAGGGGAAGGTGCCAGGCTTTTTCCAGTGGTATCCAGTGACAAGAGGAAATGGGTTCAAACCTGTACATAAGAAGTGCTATCTGAACATGAGGTGGAACGCCTTCACTTTGAGGGTGGCAGAGCACTGGAACGGGCTGCCCAAAGAGGTTGTGGAGTCAGTGTCTCTGGAGACGTTCAAAACCCACTTAGAAATGTTCCTTTGCAACCTGCTCTGGGTGGAACTGTTCTGGCAGGGGGGGTGGACTAGAAGGTCTCCAGAAGTCCCTTCCAACATCGTATCATTCTGTGATTCCATGATACATAAAAAAATGTATTTTTAAAATGATCAGGTATTAAAATAGTTACTCCTCACACCTTCTCATCTAATTTTATTTATTACTGGTCATGTAAAATTTAGGTGAAAACCTGTGTATGAATAAGAAATATCCAGCAGCTTTAGACCTCTTTCATAATGTTTTCTAACACACATTCAATATATACAGTCCATGAGACAGATGATCACCTTGCAAAAATCAGAGGGCTGAGACATGTAAAGCCTGTAGGACTTGTATTCCACAGTGATTGTACTGGCATATATATTTACATCTGTCCTAAGTAGCTGTACAGCACTGGGACTGTAACTCAGTAGCATTTTTAATCATCTCAGCATCTGCTTCTCACATGACCCTGGTAAATCCTCTATTGACACTTCAGGAGGTGAAAAACCCTCAAAGAATCTGCCTGCCAGTGCAATGCAACCAACATTGCTCTGAAATACTGAGAATTAGTGATTTTTTTTTCTTTTCTTTTTTTTTTTTTTTTTTTTTTTTTTTTTTTTTTTTTTTTTTTTTTGGTGTATGGTGCAAATAGCACACACATCAGGCACCCAAACTGCTCTTGCCCCATCCTATTTCTCCTGTCCTCCTCCAGCCTATGTGCAGTCAACATCTCACCTCTCCAGTTCCTTAACTTAGATCTCCCATAGGCTTCCATAGATGATCTGGCATAGCCCCTCTGTCTGGCTTCCCTACTCCCCCAGCCCTGTGCATGACAGCACAACTCTTCTATCTCCAAACACCCCTCCAGGGCCTGCTTCTCTCACGTTCCCAGCTGCCAGGCCTGCTGCTCTCCATCTTCACAGCCACATCAGGACCTGGGTATTTAAGGAGCTCCAAAGTTTCATTCACCACTGGCACACGATTTTGCTGGAGTTGTGACTACTTCACCATTGACCTTAGAGATTCTTTCCACACCTACGTACCTACAAGAGAGTAAGAAAAAGCAGAGAACAGGCTGACTGAATACAGTTTTTCTAGATAAAAAATCACTTTACAGAGTTCTTTAGAACATGCTCCATCATGCAGTCTGGTCTAGTGGGAGGTGTCCCTGCCCATGGCAGGGGGCTTGGAACTCAATGATGTTTAAGGTCCCTTCCAACCCAAACCCATTTTATAATTCTATGATTTCATGGCTAGTTGGGGATTTGAAGGTGGTGGTGTTTTTTGGTTGGGGTTTTTTTTTGTCATTACCATTTCTCACAGTAAATTTATTTTAAACTCTTATTGTCTTGCTGGCTCGAAACTTTCTACACCAGTTTATTCAATGCTAGTTGGTGATGCTTGTTTTGGGCAAGCATTGTCCTTTAATGTAAGGAGTAAACACCTTAACTTGAAGGTACTCTAAAATAACATTTATCTTTTCTCTCAATATTCACTTTTCTAGACTAACTACGTGAATAATTTTGAGGATACACTTAGTTTCTTGCAGACATGAAGGTTTCCACTACCTGCTAGCTAATCCACCTGGAAGGAGCACAATCAGGTCAGCACAGTTTTGTGTCCAAAGAAACAAGTTCTCCTAAGCCCATAGTTACGTAGGTTCCAGATGTGCCAGGGCTCCACCTGAAAGCTTGTGGTCTGCTTAAACCACAGGCAGGCAGAACAAAAAGCATTGTGGTGTAACCCTTTCTCTACTCAGAGACTTTATTAAGCTGATAGTCTTAGTAGTTGCCTTAACCTGTTCAAATCAAACCCCTGTGTACATAATCACGATGTACATAGCACTGAAGATGCAGTCTCACCCACTCTTCCCAAATCTCTGTCAGAAATACTTCATCTCATACATTCTAGGCTGTAGCTTTCATTGTGCCAATACACTTGGAAGTTCTAGTCATCTGTGATTAGTTCTATTAAACGAGCTAAAAACTTTAAGACACTAAAGGAAAACGCAATTATAAACAACAACTAAAGCAAGAATCACAACTTCTAAATTCTGTATAAATATTTTATTATGTATAAAAGACAACTTACATGGATAGATGCTCTATTAAAACAAATCACAGGCTTTTTGTTTTCATTAAAAGATTCAAATGCTACAAAGAGCATTTTAAAATGCCTCTTCTTCTACAGTGATATATTACTTCAGGATTGATACCAAGTACCAAATGCACTGCACCATCGCAATGGCTGGTGTTTCTACTGATGCTATTGACAATGCAAAAATAAGGCACCGTACAGAACCCAAATTCGGATTGAAGGCTTGGGCTCTTTAATCCCCAATTCAACAAAAACAGGCAGAATTACAGAGTCTAATACTCAATCCACACACTTTTAAACAGACCTTCGCAAAATACCTCCTTTGGGATGTCAGCTGGCTCTGGCAAATACAACTCTCTTCACTGTATTTAGGATAGGGACAGTAGGAAATAAGAATGGGAAAGAAAAACAGAGGGAATAATGCAAAGCCCTAGTAAAACAGCACCAGAAGGAAGACTCATTCAAGGAGATTGAATCCTCCACAGAGTACCTATTCTTCTTATAGTGTATATATATGCTCAATACAGGACATTAACATTTTAAAGTCATCATGTAAACACTTAATCTCACAGATAAATTTTGTTTAATGTTATTATTTTATAAACAAGATCCATACAAAGGAGATTTTTTTTGTTTTTCTTTTGTCAGGACCTTAAAAAGGCACTACAAAAAGTAAATGCTACAACAATGTGACTGTAGCAGCTACCTATGTGGAATTTCAAGTACACCATTAAAACTACAGAGTGTTATTTAATTTGTAACATATCTTTGACTTCTTACAGCTGGGTGAGCAAAGAAAACTGTTGCCATTTTAAAAACAGAGTTGCACAACTTTTTCTAACTCTGCATATGCGTGAAAAGTTTACGATTGTCAGTATGTAAATTACCTGACAAACAACAGTCAGAGCCTGACGTGTAAACAGTTAACTATACATAATTACATAGCTAATTTCATATTAAGGTATGCAGGTTTGTGCATTGTTCGAGGCATAACATGGACCCAAGGCATAAGGTTTCTCTCAAAAATGAGAATGTACGGCTGGTGCAGTGACACTAAAGTTATCCAGAGACTAAAGTATCACACAAGGGAGACTTTTCTGTTAGTTGTCATAGGACAAAAAAAATATTAAAAAAAAAAACTTTCAGGTGCCCACTCTTCATATTAGACATTAGATAGTAAAAACATCTCCAAGTACTTCAGTAGTTACATTTCCATCCTGCAGAAGGCAACTGTGCACCTGCCTATGGGTTCAGCATATTGTAATGGGAAGTTTCCAGTTCTTACTGTTGAAGAACCGTGAAGAGAGTTAATAGTAGTATTTTAATTAAATGTTAAAAATGTAACAACTACTTCATTTTTATTATTTACATTTGTTTTTGGCATATTATTAACTAGATCAGTGAAAGTGGCGTGTGCTATTCCACTCAGCTTATGCTTTGGTGATGAGGACAATATCTGGGCTCATAACTCTACAATGTGACATTAACTTTTATTTTTAAGATTCTTTTCTTTAATTACATAGCAACATTTTATGGAGATTATGTTTGGATACGTTTTTAATTGCTCTGTATTTTGTGTCTAAACAAAGTGACATAAATTGTATTTTTTCTATCTTTACTTTTCATATCATTGTATTATTTTTTTAATACATGCAGAATAAATGCTTTTACAGGCAAGAGCAAAATGATCTCATCATTTCATTGTTAGGTGGAAATTTTTAAAAAATCATGGAGGACAAGACATGGGAAAACACAAACTTGTAAATGCAGCTAATTTTCACATATTGTACAGTAATCCTCCTGCTCTCAAACAGACTCACTGAGTAGCTGACTTTTACAACAAAGCAGTGTAACAAAACCACTGAATGATACTGACATGTCTGAATGCATTTTTTTTTTTTAAAAGCATGTGTTTCTGCTGTTACTAGAAATCTTTCCAGCGCAAGACAAAAATTTTTTTCAATATATATTTTCATATGTGTAATTATCCATTATAGAAGAGGTAATTTCTCTTATGTACTGCTAGAACTAAGGCAGAACATAATACTGGATCAGTTTGCCAAATACCTACAAACCAGAGAACAAGCATGATTAAACATCCATAAGATGCAAGTCTGTTCCCATGAGAATCACACATTTCCAAAACATGTGAGTCTCACTTTCTATCAGAAAATCTGACATTGATGGAGTTTCCAGGAGTCAAAAGTCCATGGGTTTTGGCACGAACTGGCTTGGTTTTAGAAGAAACTTTTATCTCAAAATTCTGAAGCAACTGTGAAAATAAAAATAAGTATTAGAAAAGCTGCAAAATTATACATGAAGATTAGACTTTAGAAAACATAACAGACTGACACAAGCAAAATTTCTGTTGCCAATTCTATGGAATCTAAGCGCTACAATTTCCACACAGGAAAGAAAAACAGTTGTTACAAGGTGAAGATTATAGTTAAAAACCTTCCTCCTCTGACTGAGGGAGGACTGAGACAGTCCTTTCTGAAGAATTTCCACACAACTTGATTAAACACGCTAATCTATCAAAGAAACTAAAATCTCCTTCAAACTCCATGAGCTTCCTGCTCTATGAGTTTTTGATTTCACTCCCTTTAATATAAATCAATATATGCAAATACATAAAAGATTCCCAATCCCATCTCACACATTTCTCTTCCCGGGCAGAAGGAAACAAAACAAACATGAGGCAGCAACTGTTCAGTGCACCACGTGAAACAATCATAATTCAAGGAGTCAAATATTAAAACCTTCCCTGAACAGAATTTCCATAATTCAGTCACACAGGTTTAGATTCACACATAGGTTCTCTATACATTAAATCCCTATTACCATACACTTAATGAAACAGAATCAATTATGCAAACATAAATCACAGAAATTGTGCGCTAAAACAAACTTCAAGAGATTGATCTCAATCATTTTTAAGCTGGACATAAAATACCTCAGCTATTTTTAAAATTCAGAAGGAAATACCACAACATCCTTGACTTTTCCTAATATTAAATCTCAATACATTTTCCTGTGAACTAAGCGATCTTCTCTCACACTTCTCCTATGAACAATGCATTATTTTCCTACACATAACTACCTTTTCGGTGTTAGATGTCAGATCAAATTGTCATCTCATTCTTATATTTTCCCACCTCTCATTCTTGTTATTCTCTCCGTCTCCTGAATTTCCTCCAGTTTGACTATATTGTCCTTAAAATGCTGTACACCGGGTCAGTTGTGTATCATTGTCTCACTGAGGATTCACCAGTGGTTGTTAGGACTGAGAAATTTCACTCCTTTTTCTGACATACAATGTGCTTGTTAATACTTTTAATATACTCAAGAATTACACTGTCTTGTCAGAATTAGCATAATTACTGCTGGCTGATTTTTTGCTGTAACGCTCCAGTCTGTTTCTACAGTACTAATTATCTAGCCAGTTGGTTAGCAATATGTGTTTATGCATTTGATTTCTTCTCAAGGGCAGTACCTTGCAGCTGTCCTTAGTGAACAATTTTGTGTTGATTCAGGAACATTTCTCCACTTTTTTCATAATTCTATATCCACATCCTCTGATTTTAACTTAATTCACGTTAGCTTGGTATACTATGCAAACTCTGAAAGTATCCTGTAATCCATCATTTACATTGTTAATGAAAATACCAACCTAAATCATATGCAGGACAAACTCTTACAGAATTTTAATTAAACACTTTCCCAGTTCAAGAGGAAATATTTGACAGCTACTGCCTCCAGCTATTTCTTTTTTCCAAACAGTTGTGCATGTATATTATAGGTACTTCCATCTGGAACAAATTTTATTAATTCAACTGTGAGAACAAAGTCTAAGACATGTGAAAATACTTCCTGAAGTCAGAATATGCAACTTATTCTATGTCCACCACACTAGGTAAGAGATCAAGTCAAAGCAAGAAATCAGACTGGACTGAAACAGTTTCTCTTTGATCAGCTCCATGCTTTGTGTGTGTCTGTTTTTAAATCACTTAAATATCATCTTGATGCTTGTAAATAAGTTGTGTACTATTTCGTTCTAGTTTCTTTCCAGAAAACACAAGCAGGCTCTCTATTACTTCCTTGACGCTGCTTTTAAAAAAGCACACAAGTATGTTTGCTTTACCCAGCCCCCTGAGAGCTATCTCACTCCCAGTTCCGAAAGACACATGCTAATTGTTCAGGGATTGCTCCAGGAGTTTACTCAAGGAAGTTCTAAGGCAAATTCAATCAAGCCTTGCTTTGCATACATATAATGGGTCTAAATATTTTTATAGTTAAGAAACTATAAATAGTTTCCAAATCTTTGCATTTTGATTGCACAATCTGAGCTCAGTATTTGAGTTAAAGGGTGTCTTGTGACAAAAAATGTAGCAGTTGTTGGGAAGCAATGGAAAATGATATACGGCAATATGTACTACTTGTATAACTATATACATATACCTATACATGTAACTGTATGTACATCTGAAATGGTAACAGAAAAAAGAACAAGAAGGGACAGAAAACTCGAGTACATGGAAAAATTCTATTTATCATAACACTGTGATCAGCATGAGGATATAAAAACTTTCTGATGTTTTTTTAAGAACTGAATTCTTCATAACTGAAATACTGAAACTGAGAGGGTAACCACTCAAATATACTTTAAAATAGAGCTCTGATCTGCTTATAAAACCTGCTGTATTAAGCCTATATAACAGTTTTACAATCTTACCTTTAGTTTTACTTCATTTGTACTATAAAGAACTTTTCCTTTGCAGTCTAAGCTAGTACGCTGTATTTCAAGCATGATTATTTTCAACTTTTATGCCTTTCCAGGATGAGTACACAAGACAATACTCCAAAACAAAGAGTGTGTGCACTGTAAGATATCCAGAAACGATATACATAGAAAAGAACCCTTCATACCAACACATTTTATTTCTTGTAATGCTGTCACATAATTCTAACCTGAATCAGTGCAAGATGAATTTCCAGCTCTGCAACTCTTTTTCCTATACAACTTCGAATGCCATAACCAAAGGGGATGGAACCAAAATTGTCTACTCTGTCCAAATTGCCTTTCCTCAGCCAGCGCTCAGGTCGGAACTCATTTGCCATTGAGAAGTTTTCTTCGCTGTACGATGTAGTATAATGACAGAGTGCCAGCTGTGTCTGAGGAAACAAATTATATTTATAATTAGTTAACTCTAATACACGCCATAAAATTAAAAAGCATTTGTAATTAGTGTAATTAATGCAACATAAGGTGATAAAAATTAAGAATCTTTGAGTGATTCCAGAAGAAAATAGTATACCTAGAAAATCTTTTAATTTCTAATTAAAGAATAATGAATGTTTTTTTTTAATCAAATTATAACATTGCACAGTTGTTATCAATACACTCCACCCTCAAGAATACTAAGAATAAGTCATGATGGCAAATTTGATTAGTAGGTGAGGACCCAAATCTAAAAAAAGAAGAGCAACAAGCCAATTATAAAATCCATTTTTGTCATAGAAATGGGCATTATCGAAATACTGCCATTTTAATGCTCTAGCTTGGTGAAATCTTTTGAAATCAATTAAGTGTATGGATGTAACAATTTACATTTCATACACAAAAATTAAACCATGTTCTCAGCAGAGGACCACAATGGAACCTACCCCTTTAGGTATCAAGTATCCTCCAACAATCAAGTCTTTTTGGGTCACTCTTCCATTTCCTGGCAATACTGGATATAACCTACAGAAAAAATGTTATGAGAAGTTCAACAGTAATAACTAATTCAACTTTAGAAGTTCAGTTTCCAATTTACATTCACAAATATGCAATATGAATGCAATATGTGTTCACAGCAAAAAGATTTTTCAAAAGTACAGAACACGTTGGAGATTCAAAGACTTTGAATCATCTGTGCAAATATGATTAATAACTGAGAAAAATTATGCACTAGTAACTAGGTTGAGCTATTCGGTCTAGGTATTTGCTTTACACATTGACAAACATGCAACCAGTTGGTCAAGCTGGAGATATTTTAGTGCTACTGGAAGTTGAAACAGCTTTGTTGATGCCTTCTCTAAAATCCTCTTATTTCCCTCATTTCACTATGAACATTTGGTATAAACATATAAAAAAACCTGTCACATGCCTTCAACTTAAGTCAAGAAGCTTAAAATTATTGTAGTGGCACTACAAAGTACCACTTTGCAGCAGTATGTGTATAAGGAGGTTGTTACAGTCCATCATATACTCTAATACTTCAAAGACAAAAATCAAGCTTTCAACTACCCACCTTAACAGGCACATCCTACGTAAGTGACACTACTTCTACTATACTTAAAAACGTTAAACATTATATAAACTATCAGATTTCCTTGCTTGAGCATCTTTGGACACGATACTGCTACAATAAATAAATAAAAACAGAAGCAATAAATAGTGGTAACAACTAAATACTAACATTATCATTGACTCAAAATCCATTAGAATTACACAGAATTAATTTTTTTTTAATTAATGATTGCAGTTGTCTGCCACTTATACCTCAAGGTTTCTTTCAGCACAGCTCTAATCAAAGGTAACTTTGGGACATCATGAGCAAGAGGAACTTGGTCTTTCCCCAACTTATTGACTATCTCCTCATAAACACGTTGTTGAACCTCAGGGTGCTTTGCCAACAAGTATGTTGCCCAGGACAAAGTAAAAGAAGTCTAAGGAAGAAACCACAACCATCATCATCCAGTCCAACAACATGAGATTAAAAATAATTTCAAGCCAAGAAAAACAAACAGTTTTCAACTATGTTCTATATACATTTAAAATTATAAAACAGACTGGCAAGGATTCACATTTGGACTCAATGGAATACTGTCAGATTTCACCATCCCCTCCTTCATCCCCTTTTCATCTAAAAGTCCCCCACATATCAAAACAGCCCATGCTGGTATTTTCTCAGTGAAATGTTAAAAAGCAACAGAAAAACCAAATGCAAAAGAAAGTATATATACAATACTACATACAAACATCAAGACTCTGAATAGCAATGGATTAAGCTGTTAGTTTTCAGCATGCGTTTCACCTTTCTTCCCAACAAAAACATTTCACAGGAAATGAGACAAGAGACTATTACTCAGAACATCACCAACCCCTTTTAAGCATACGGTGGTCCCCTCACAGCGTCCCCACAGCAGAATTCATATTATTACTGCTAAGATTATATTTTACCCTTTAAGTAAGGAATGCTACACCATAATTGGCACTTTCTATCTCTTGAAAATTCCCACTTGACTGACATTCAGCATCATATCAAAAGCTTTCTTAAAGAAGGTTAAAGAGGAGTGGAAAAAAGGTACTGGGTAAAAAATAATTTTAAAATATTTTCTCTGAAGGAAAAACAGAACACAAGGCAGAAGACAGTTTAACTTTGATTATAAGATGATTTAAAGGAACCCATCATCTAATCCTGTTTCACCTCACCTGGAAAAATTGCAATTCCATGCACATTTGTGATTTAGGATACACTCTGAGAGCATGAACTCACTCCACCCATACTAACACAAACTAAAGAGTATTTCAACTCGATTTATGATCCAATATTTACCATTCATTTCACCATGACTCCCTGTGTTTAAACTACCTGGATTTCAGGGTCTAGTCCACTCAAATGCTAGACATTCAGGACATTTTGCTTCATCACCTGCACCCAAGATATTAAGGTTACGCAAATGGCCTCACTTGAGCCTGTTTCCCTCACAACCACACTGAAGATGGAAAGTTTACCCTGAAAAATGTATTTTCATTGTTCCTGAGTAAGTATGGCAGATAGTCACAATGTCATCATTCTGCTCCTCATCTGTGTTGTTCTTAGTATCCTACAGCATTCAAGAGAAAAAAACTGTAACCTCTACCCTTTTTTTTTGCTGAATTATTTTTAAATCTATTTTTTTTCAACTTGTGTAACAAAGACAGACAACTAGTTTCACTTTCTAGTCAGGACAGTTTTATTTTCAGCTTCTCACTCATTGGCACATCCAAGTTTAAGGTTATAAACAATGTATGAGTAAAAAACCCAACTTCTGGAAATGTCTTATATTAAGCTTATGTTTAAGATTAATTTAGAATGCAGATTCATCATGAGAGTGACATTTTACATCTTGTCTTCAAACTGGGGAATGCTAGAAGTATCATTCTCAGAACCCTTCTTGTGATGTTGAGTGGCTGTCCCCTGCTAAAATGCAAGCCTGCCCTACTCCTCTGAGAGCTTAAAGGAGCTGGTGGTTGTGCCAGCTGCACACAGAACTTCTCTGACACAAACACTGCTTCGTCCCAGGTTCCCAGCTCCTTCATAACCTCTTAAAAATTAGCACTGTTCCAGGGACAGCCAACACGCTTTGTAGACAAAAACTGCCTTACAATTTTGTTCAAAGCTTTTATAATCCTCTAAACCCCTTTCATTTTCCATGATAAAATGAGATCTGAAGTAACAGCAGTGGGGGAAAAAGGGTTCCTTCAATTTCGCTCTTGTATTTGGAAATGAGGAAATCAGAAGTATCGTCCTCTCACAAAATGATTGCTGCCAGCTGAGAAAGCTGAGTCAAATGGAAAGAGAAACTCTTACTAGCATGAACTTGAACACTGTCCTTTTAGTTTAATGAAAACTCTCTCACACACTAAAAATGGAAAATGAAGGGTCTGAAAGATTAGAAAATGAATGGGATGAATAACTGTGCTTTGCTTAGGAACTAAGCATCAAAAAGCTTTCCAAACTCATAAGCCCTTGGGATATCAAACCAATGGAATAATCTTCAGCATATAAATAAGCTTTACACACGCTCTTTATTTTGGAATTCAAAAATATTACTGTTGGGGGTTTTTTTTTGTTTTCTCTAGAAATCTTACAAATCAAAAAAATCCGAATTCAATTAATCAGAGAGGGTTTTTTTACTGTGAGGCTACTTTACTTTTTTACTTATTTTAATATTTTATTTTGTAAGACTACTAAACACAGTTTACATAGCACTTTCTATCAAATCCATATAGATATATTTTTTCTAAATTCCTCATTTACAATAATAGTGTTCACTGACATTCTAAATAACCTCATATACGTTGTATATACAATAACTCATTTTTATCTTTTAATATTCTTCTGATTGTCACGCTGCAGCCAGTACTAAGCTACACTGACTTCGTATGATAGGAAAGAATGGAGATTACGAAATGTACATGGACCTTACAATGTACAATGGACCATAATGCTTCTTCAAATGCTCTACATGACAAATCAGAAGAATGAGGAAACATGGCCACCTAAAATGCTTCACTAGGTATTAACATACCTCATAAGCCAGCCTCATTAATGCTGAGCCCCACTGCCACAGCTTTGTCTCAGACTGACTCAAAGTTGCCAGCATAAGCACGGGTGGGAAACTTATGCCTCATCTACATTACTCTTGGCCTAACACCCTCCTCGTAATGGACTTCAGCACAGACCAGGCATCTGATCCATACTGTGTCCCAGTTGATTTACTTAGCCATATGTAAAAATCCTTCACCAAATTCTACATATGAGTTTATTGACCAATTTTTTCATACTAACTTTCAACAGCCTTTTCGATTGTGGTCTACCTAAAGAAACACAAATACCAACCTGATATTCAGATTAGGAAAAGAAAACATATGAATTTCAAGCTGAATGTGAAGACAATTCAGGATATCAGGACCACAAAGATTATTAGGGGCCAGGAGCATCTGTCTTACAAAGAAAGGCTGAGGGACTTGGGTCTTTCTGGTCTGGAGAAGAGAAGGCTGAGGGGGGATCTGATCAATGCCGACAAATACTTAAAGGGTGAGTGTCAAGAGGAAGGGGCCAGCCTTTTTTCAGTGGTGCCCAGTGAGAGGACAAGAAGAAATGAACACAAACTTGTACCTAAGAAGTGCCACCTAAACATGAGGTGGAACTTCTTCACTTAGAGGGTGGCAGAGCACTGGAACTGGCTTCCTAAAGAGGTGGTGGAGTCTCCTTCTCTGGAGACATTCAAAACCCACCTGGACATATTGCTGGGCAACCTGCTCTAGGAGGACCTGCTGTAGCAGGGGGGTTGGACTAGGTGATCTCCAGAGGTCCCTTCCAATCCCATATCATTCTGTGATTATGGAATTGCTATTTTATCCACTTAATAAACTGTGGGACTGACTCCCAAATGATGGGTTCCTGTAAACCACAGACAGAAAAAACCAATACTGACTTAATTCTTAAGATTACATAGTGCTATAAGTATTTTCTATAATTTTAAAGATGTAACGACATAAATGTATGAGAAACAACGTCCTTATAAACAACATAACCCCACCCATGAAGATAGCTGTCAATGGTACTGGTTTACAAAACCAACTGTGCATATGAAAAATGGTAATAAGCTTACTGTGTCCACTCCTGCCAGAAGCATTTCAGTCATATTGGCATAGATCTCTTCCAAAGTAAGTTCCTTACTCACTAGGAGGTATGTCAGTAGCCCACCATTCACTTCTTTTCCTTGGTCCAGCTGAGACTGAATAGCCTTCAATTTGTTGTCAACATGGATTTGACCTTCGGGATTAAAAAAAAAATTATTAAGCCTCCTTTTTTATTTTTCTGCTGGTTCCATTCAGTAATGACATTTCCCGCTTACACTACACTACACAGCCATAAAAAGACAAAATATTTGAATCTGTTTTCTCAGGGAAAAGATAATAGGGTGGTGGTGGAGGTCCTTGGGTATTCACAGAAAGGAAAGACAGCTGACAGGAATCTTGATAGCTCACAGCACAAGAATGTTGAGAACATGGAAAGGAAAGTTTCTGACTGGGAGCAAAGGAAGCTCAATGTCAAGATCTTGGGCCCACCTGGTTTGTTTTCTGCTGACTCTGTAAGAAGTGGTGACCCCCTGCAGAGCGTGCTGCAGTCAGCACACAGCGGCTGCTACAAGATGTTAGCAGCAACAAGGCCAAATCACACTGAAGACAAAGATGAGGATCATCAAGTAATAACAAAAAATAGAAAAACTCCACTGAATGACATTTTGAGCAATTTCACCCACAGTCCCATTTACACTGTACTGACTACAAACAGCATCTTCAGTGAAACTAGGGCTTGAAAAAGACAAAAAACTCCTCAGAAAATAAATGTCTTGCAGAAGGAGCTTACAAAAAAAACCCCCAAAACCTACAATCAAAGTGTTCCTTTATGAAACACACAAACACACACATCACATACAGTGATTCTCACCATTTAATTCCTTTTTCACAAAGGGATTAAACAAAGAAACATCATAACAAGTTTCAAAGGAAAAGAATTCCTCAAGAACACTTTTTCAGCCACTGCTAGGATAAATCTGAAGTCTGTTGTTGCTTTTAACCCATGAAAGGGAACAAGACTGCTTTATCCTGGACAATAATTCAAAAGTGACAGTGTAAAAAAGTACATGTTTCAAAGCAAACACACCTGTATCAGCATTAAATTGATTCCTTAATTCCTACCGTCAGTACAGTTCCATACATATTGAAAATTAACCATGTTAATAGTTAAAAAACTAAAGAATCTACTCTAAAGGTCTACTTAGAGAAACAGTAAAAAAAAATAATTAAAATGCATGCAGTTTTCTAACATTAGAGAAGGGAAAAGAGTTCAAGGTTTTTTAAACACTCCAGAATATTAAAAAAAATACACTGCAAAGACCAGTCCTTCTTCTTACTCACATGAAAGCTGATTAATAAAGTAGCCTGGAATGCTTTATTCATACCCCACATCCCCCACATCTCCCCATATTATAGTACTTCTATGTCTACTTATATGCTTGTATGTATATATACAAACTCCACAAAGAGCTTAATTAATTGTTGGCATCTCACTTTTTAACTTTCAAGTCAGTTTCAGTGCTGATTACTTGTCAGAGTGACTGACTGAAAACTTGCTGAAGTAAACAAAACCACCCTCATTAAAATTTGAGTGGTTTAAGATAAAGTCTTGGCAAAGAACTCGGACCTGGAGTGAGGACTGAGCACCAAAACAGATGAAGACAAATAAAGAAACAGCAGCATAAAATAGGGGAATATTTAAAATGTACTGATTTTTTTTTTTAGTATTTTTAAAAATGGTTCCTTGTTTAATATGAGTTTAATATGAAACTTAGTTCTACCACAATGTCTTCTTATAATTTTAGAAGAAAAATGCAGCAAGTCCTGTTCAAACACACACAGAACCTGCATAAAATACAGCTGAACTTTTCTACTACTAAATCTTACTAAATTTGAAGAGTCCATCCCAGGATCTGCAGAACTCTCTCCAGGGTTTTGGAATAAGTGGACGAAGCCATTTGGGAATAGCACCTGCATACATAGTGGTCTTAAACATACTAAACATCAACTCCAGAGCCTCAATATATTCAACAGTCTGTTGTGGGACGTTGTTTTCCAGGCAGCCCAACCGGCATTCATACAGAATAGTTGCCACACCTGCATATACGAAATCAAAGAATTTGCTATGTACATGCATATAGACATATCAATAATTTAAGGAATTATAATGCTAACATAATGGCACTACCTTCCAAAAACATTTACTTATTACTGCTGCTAGGAGCAGATAAAACAGAAACTGAAAACACCATAAAAAGAAAAAAAAATAACAGCTAAACATTGTAGTAAGACAGTGGCTATTATGTCAATAATGCTCAGCACGAGAAGACAGCCAGGAATTCGACCAGAAGCAGAAGAGCCCTCCAGCATATTTGCTTTGGTCTGCATTGCCCCACAAATCCCATGCCTGCCTCTGAACACACAGGGACATACAAGTCCAAAGACATTTCTGATAACTGGTGACAATGCAGGAGTTCCTAGCACAGGCTAAGCTTTTCCTCGTCATAAGCTAGTAGTAAATGAATAATGAGTAAGCGTAAATGGATAGATCTTGCACTCTGGACAGTGATTTCCCTGCACACAACATAGTCCACGCGGCCCTGAAAGACAGCAGGTGTATGACACTGTTGCAAGTGACAATATTGACAAGTCTCTAGGTACTGACTTGCTATGATTTCCTCAGATGTTTTGTCTGTGGTACTGTAGTGATCCCAACTAGAAATATCATTTACAAACACCCTCCCGCCCCCTCTAAAGAACAGTACTGGATATATATATTTATTAAATTATCATTCTTCTCTACTCTGGATCATTTATTTCATTTATCAAGTTAATTCTTACTCAGCCATTAGTATCTGCACAATTGTTTAGCTCAGTTTTTATAGAAATACCCAAATTATTAAATATTAGACAGAACTCAGCCAGAAACTGTCCTACTGGAGTCAGCTAAAATGTCTGACTGCAAACCGTTTTTAATTACTTTCTGAACACAGGTTTCTAGCAAATTTTTCCTCCCAACTTGCAAAATCTAGATATTATTACCCATTTTATTGATGAAAACATTACAAGGTGCTGAAGACAAAGCATTCCTATTATCAAAACAATCTTATTTAAAGGTTTTTCTTCCATTGGGGTAGTTAGGTAATTTAAAAAGGCATTTAGATAATTTCTCAAAGCCATTTGCACCAAATTAAATGTTTTAAAATAAATCTTGTGCTTTAAATTTATTAATAAATAGTTTGTCCATGTCTTTGCAGGAAAAATTAGAATAACTGTTAAGTAGATAATTAGTGTAACTGGTCTAGTAATGCTCTAGTCTTTTTTCTGTGTCTCTCCTATTAAAAACAGGTACAATAAATGATATTTTTATCATGTTTAACCCTGACCTTGCCCTCCATCAAACTCTTCATAAATTCTCAAATATATATACATTAAGAAACTATTATTTTTATCTGTTCTTTCCTTCATATTTCCTCTTTATTGACAAAAATAATTTTAAAATCTGGCTATTTTCAACTCACTCTTCCTTCCTTAATTTTCTTTCTCAGGGAGATACTTTTCTCTGCCTTTTACTTCTCTTGTGCCTCTTTCAGCAACTGGTAGTTCTTACGCATTCTTTTGCTCTTTACATGGTCTTTTAAAAAAGGATCTCACATTGGTTCCCTGAACAGCTGACAGTGTAAGTTAATTACAATTGCAATTCATATAGGAAATAACTGTGTGCCAGGCACAGGTTATAAATGGAAAGCTAAAAGAATGTGAAGAATTTCCCCTAACCTATCAGTTAAAGTGAATCTGTAAGTTCAGAGTTTAAAATTCCATAAAATTGGTAGCTCTTAGTTGAATGCCATTTTTAGATATTATTAATGTAGAACAGACTCAGATTAGTTTACAAAACAGCCAGCCAGCCATTTGATACAGCATCTTCATAGGTGAGCATTTTAGAAGTCCTTGCAAATCTCAACTTATTCGAGTGCCTGCCAGCAAAAAGTACCAATGCTTAATAAAAGGCACCCCATAGAACATCAGGTTGTATGCAGTCAGTTAAAGGAATGCATGAAGTACGAATCATCATTAGATTTCTGTAACACCAGAAATGCTGCACTAGTTCAGGCTGAAGTTTCATCTGGCATTCCCTCATTATCAGGAGCCAGTGTGGCAAATGAGCAAACACAACAATCCCCCAGGTGGTACGTACAGGCAAGGGGAAGCAGTGTCTTTTCCCATGTTAACCTATGAACAGAATTTAGATACATCACACACTGAATCCTCACCTGGAACTTGGCCAGTGTGTTGTTAAATTAACGTGTCTTAGAATGTCAACACCCTGAGTACTGAAACTGCTCAGAGCCCTGATTGTACATCTTACCCATATACCAGCATTTCCACAGGAACTGATCTCTTTGGATTCTACAAAGGAACTCTACTGATATATCTACTGCACTGAGTAGGAAGACACCTGAACGCAGAATATCAAGCTTCTCTTTCCAAAATAACCCAAATGGAGCACTATTTGACAAAAATGCCTAACTATAAGCACATCCCTTTTCTTTACAGATGTTATACAGCCAGGGCTTACCTTCCATTGAATACTTGAAGAAAAGGTTGTTAACATTGGTCACTGTTTCCCCATCATCCTCTTGACGTCTGAGGGTGTAGATTCTTTTAATTAAGTCTGTGATAACTTCATTGACTCCTTCAGAGTAAACAGCCACGTCTTTTGGTTTCAGAATTTTTTGCCTCAGTACACTTCTCATTTTTAGCCATTGTTCCCCCTCCCTAGAAGAAATTATTTATAATGTCTATATACAATCCTCCTTATCAATCATTTGCTAGGTAAGAACTCCACAATCAAACTGTTCATGATTTTTCATCTCAAATGAGAGCAAGTGGTGAAATGAAAATTACGATAATGCATTAGATCTTGTACAGCATTTTTCAGGGCAAGAGGAAACGGCCTCAAGTTGCACCAGGGGAGGTTTAGGATGGATATCAGGAAAAATTTCTTCACAGAAAGAGTTATCAAACATTGGAACAGGTTGCCAAGGGAAGTGGCAGAATCACTATCCCTGGAGGTACTTAAAAAACAGGTAGACATGGTGCTGATGGACATGGTTGAGTGGTGGTTTTGGTGGTGGTGTAGGTCAATGGTCGGGCTCGATCATCTCAAAGGTCCCTTCCAACCTAGGTGATTCTATGAGTCTATATTTGGCATTATCCTCCTACATTGTTATTCTGTATTAATTGCATGTCCTCTTTAAATTTCCGTGCTGCAATATGCATGTACATCTGTAAATCAGTCTCTGGTCTGAGTGACAGAACTTGTCCACTCAGTGTTCCAAATTTGACAAGTGTCTCTGTGTTAGTATTTAGTGTAGTAGTTGACACAAGAAATTTGCAAAATTTGCTTATTAAAATTACTTTAAATAAATATTTGAATGGATAGTCTACAAAATCGCTTTTACCTAGAACTGGTGCCTGATTACCAGTGCTATCACATCCAGATCTGATGAATGATTTGAGCTAGTACCAGAAATGCCATTTCTCATACATCACTTTCAGTTAACTTAATTCTAAACCTACAAAGCAATGGGATAGCAGACCTGGCTCTAGAGAAACAATTTACAGCTAGATTCTCCTTCAGATGGGCTATGTATTGAAATTAAGATGAAAAATCTGAATTGCAGCATCCGTATTTGAGAACAGTGGTGCTAGGGATATCTTTCAGTTCCTTATGAAGACAGGCAATTAACTTTTCTGTGTTTATTTTAAATTGCTGTGTAAGTATTTCCCATCAAATTCTTTCACCTGGAGCAATGCTACTGCAAGGTACAGAAACTTACTGCCTGCAAAAGAATTTAATCTCTTTAAGAGATATTGTCTGACAATCTCTTGATTTAAGGTATCATTTCACAAATTATCAAGGAACTGGTCATTGGTTTGACTGAACTTCAGCTTAAAATTTGAGTCTACAGTGCAACACATAACGCCTTTTGCCACCATGAAAGAAACAGACTGTCCATGACTCAGGAAATTAGTTTCCCTCTAAATAAACATCCTATGTCAGTGGGGACTGTGAGTAGTTCCCAGTGGTAATTAACCACACCCACATGCACTGCCAGCTTATGCAAGCTTTAAAAACAGACAACAAAATCAGTCACATACAAGAATATCTGCATGGAGATGCACTACAGAGTGAATTTACCATACGGTGACTTCTCTGCATTAATCTACTGAGGGAGCACTTTGGTGAACAATAAAGGTAAAGCCAGGCTGAGCCAACAAATCCATGTAGCACACTGCCAAATGGATGCAGCAGTCTAGATTTGAAGCAATAAAACCACATTTGTGCGGTGCTGTGCCCAAGTTAGAAAGCCCTGTTCTGCAATACCGCTTCCAGGTAAGCAAGTCAGCTCAGACATCTCTAGCTGATACAAATTCCCTAAGAATGTTTTTATGCAAGGTAGTTTGCTTTCAAACTATGCATCATTACCATCCCTTTGAAAATTTACAGCAAAATAGACAATTCACCATAAATTCCTATCCTCTTCACCCCACTAGACACACAAGTTTCCCCGGACAGAAAAGCCTGAATTCCCAGACGACCTGTGCAGTCCTCCATAAAATCACTAAACTTTTACAAGAAAACAAAGAAAATGAAAGAACAACAACACTTACGCAGAAATCAGTCCTGTGGCTCTCCCTCGTAAATCTCTGTATTCCTGCCAGGATTCCATGTTAGCTCTTTGTGGTGCTCTGCCTTCTGCCCGGAGGACTTGAGCAACCATATCTCGATCTGCAATGGATACAACAAACTGGGGACCAAAGTGAGACTTGAAGATCTTTCCATATTCCTGAGTGTGTTTTTGCTACAATATCACCAACAAAGAGAAACAGAAGTAAAGAATTACTAAGGAAAAAAAATAAAACAAAAGGAAACTGACAATTTGTCAAACAGCAAATCAATCTATCCCATGTAGAACTTGACCCTCAGCCTTCCAGTCAAGGAAAGGTATGAAATGTCAGGAGAAAGGGTCTAAGCATTACGGTGAAATAGTCACAAAGCAAACAGAGAGGTCACACCGTTCAGGACCCCTGACTGAAAGGACCCAAAGCTCTAAGGCACAAAGCATGAGTGAAACTAAATACTGAGAAGATGAAAGGACTTGGGGCACTTAAAAACAAATCTCTCCAGATCAAACAGGTTAGAAAGAATGCTGGAAAAAAAAAAGAAAAAAGAAAAACAGAGAAGTTAATAGAGTGAAATTGACAGTATAATACACAGATACAATAATAATTTACTTTACTAATAATTCCTTTGTGAATAAAGACTTTGTCTACCATTTATTCTTCACAAAAAAATACTTATAAGTTTCTCACACCTAACCAAGGATGATGATAGTACAGCAGCCTAGTGAGACATTGCATTTTGGAACAGCTTCATCTGCAGTGAACTTTAGAATGACATATGTCAACTCTGCAAAAGGAAGGAAAAGTTAAAGTCTTATCCCTGCAGTGAAGTTTATTTAGTGGCTGACCCACAAGCTGTATGATTCAAGCTGGACACAAGCAACAGGCAATTAAGAAAGAGGACTGGAAAACATTAAAATATGTATTTAAAAGAAGACCCCAAAGGTTTTTCCAGTAAGATTGCGTTATCACTGTCCCATGAAATCTTACTGATTATGTCAAACAAATTTCATTCTGACATGGTCATGAAATGAAACGCAGATTCATTTACGCTAGAGGTACATCATCATTTCAGGGAAAAAAAAAAACAACACAAAAACAAAACTGCAAAGGAGTTGTTAAAAGACATATTATCAGGATTTTAGATTTAAGAAAGCTTTAAATTCCAAATCCTTTATTTCAGGTTAAAGTAGCAAGACCTGCATCTAATCCAATGACATCTGCTTGTAGAGTTATGTTGATTATAAATCAAAGACATGTGATAGAACTACAGTAGTGAAAGTCTAGGGTTGACCCAAGATTAACTCATGAGAAGTATCTTTTTTAATCAGTCTTGACTACAGAGATGAATTGTTCAATTGCCAACAATAAGTTTAAGACACATGAATCACTTCAGCATATGGTACCAAGTGCTTATAAAAAAATGTAACTCTTTTTGCCTGATTTCCAAATAAAACAAGAGTTGTGCAATTGTGGTCTCTGCCAGTCTGCTCTCTACTTTTGGAACACAATGGCCAATTTCAGTCAAGTTTAACAGAGGGTTAAAGGTCTCCTGTAATTATATTCTTACCATTTTCAAAAATCAACATCTGGATTCAGATTAGTCACCCTGATGGGGGAAATGCTACAGTAGGAACTCAACTGCTATTGTTGCTGCTTGGTCTGCTGCTAAGCAAAAACCACGTGCAGACCAATGTACAAACAAGCACTCCCAACCTCCAAAGTATCTCTTTCTCTGGGGATATTTTAGGGATATTGAAACTGAACTTGGAGAGAATTGAGAACACGAGTCTTTAATGGACAGCATGAGTTAGAAGGTAAGTGCTGCAAGGAAAAGGGGGATACAGGTCACAGAAAATCAGGTTCAACAAATTTTGCTATTTATGGAGCAGCTTGTTTTTTCCACTGAAGTGAGGTTTACCTGGAAGGATAAATTTCAACGGAAAATAAATCAGGTGTCAAGCCATCCAATCAAATACATGAAATATTAGTTTTAAACCAGAAACAGAGAAGGACAAGGTATCTGGACATCTCTTGTTTTCAATAGACTGATGTCTGGTATATCAACTTCGTGTTTAATGAAACACCCAGAACTTCCCTTCCATATTTTCTATCACAACATAGATTTTCTTCCCTTGTTCCAAACCTTAAAAATATTACACTTTCATGTCTTACATACCACTCTCACACCAGACATTCTTTCACACATCATAAATTCAAACTGCCGGCATCCAAACCCTCCCCCTTAACCTTTCTTTTGTTTACACTTGCATAGCACTGATGAGACAAAAAAGATCTAACCCCATCAAATTAAAAATACTTTCCCTTTGTCATAATTGCTGTAGGCATTACTGCTTTGGCCAGGACTAGCTGGAATCATGTTACTGAAAACAGAACCTCCTTTGTGAAAGAGCACTTGGCTTCCCCACCCCTTTTGCATATAGCATACGAATATTTGTGTGTGCCGAAGGACATGGTTTAAGTAGCTGTGCTGGTTACCAAAGGGTTTCAGATTAATTCATTCCTGATGTTCAGTGTATTGTTAAATTTAACAGATTCTTATTAATCCAGTTAATGCCTATTTGCATCCAGAGAGTACGCAAGCAGGGCATTCATGATTTGTAATTTTCGAGACCGAACAGAATAAAATCTAGTATCATATTACAACTCCTCCTTATCCTTCCTCCCACTTTCCTTCCTATGAATAACATTCATTAAAGAAGAAAATTTCCTTATCATCCAGTGGTAAAGAATATACAATTTAGATTGTCCATTATTCCTCTAAACATTTTGACACTGAAATCTTGAATTCAATCTTTTCAGTGTTACACGACACTATGGTAAGCACTGCTCAAATTCTGTGCACCACCTTAGAGGCAGAGAAAAAAAACAGAAATCTAATGCAACAAAAAGCTCTACCACTCATAAACTTCATCTGCATGCATCTTGGTTAGCAAGCAATTAAATTGAGGAAATCATCATTGTTTGGCTACTATCAAACACAGCAGAAGCTTAACACATCTTTTTAGAAATCTCAATGGTAAACATGTCATTTTATTTTTTTTTTAGTGTTTCCTGCCTCTCCCTAGTGTTTTTAGGGCCTTTTGTATATTTTAACTTTCAAGTTTTGATCCTCAAACGACTTCAAGTTCTGTCCTGTTTTCTCTTGTTTTTACTTTCCTCTCTTCAGTGATTTTTGGGCAGCAAACCTCTTGGGGTTGGCTGCGAATTTTTTCCTAGTGTCCTGGGAAAGGTTACTAAGAAAAACAAAATAGTAAATGCTATATTTGAGGTATCCCCGAAGAGATCTGTACTGCCAGTGGAAAGCATTATGGATCCACAGCGGAAAAAGGGTGAGAACCACCGCTTTACTCCCTCTAACACAAGTGCTCACTTTAGAATCACTTGGACTCCACGGTGAAGGGGGGCCCCAGGAGATGCACTGTTGACTTTTTAGGAATGAAACCCACATGTTTGGCCAAGCAACCCCCCCAAAAAAATAAAAAAAAATCATCTCTAGATAGAGACAGCCTTGCAGTAAGACAGCTGCCCATGCCAACACCCACGAAGCGCTGTAAGAGGATGGGTACTCCTTCACCCAACTCCTGCCATCCCGGGCAGGGCACAGGCCGCGGCCAGGGGTCCAGCCCTCGGCCTGCCACCACCGCAGCCAGAGAGATGCCCAAACCACAGGGGCCGGTTCTCAACCCCCCTCTGCCTCCTTCCACCGCCACCCCGGGTGGAGATTTATTTTTACCGCCTCCCCAGGTGACAGGAGCCGCTCTCCCTCT